>JAOWBR010165732.1:0-11825 GCA_028571145.1 Dionaea muscipula
ATTTTAGATTAATTAGGTGTTAATTAGGTTAATTAGGTGTTAATTAGGTTAATTAGGTGTTAATTAGGTTAATTAGGAAATCAGAAGAGGTGAAGTGTGGGAGCAGTGCCTGGAGCAGCGCCTAGAGCCGCCTGGAGCCTCTGGAACCGCCTATCTCCGCCTAGGCGCCGCCTAAGGATTAAAACCGCCTAGGGCAGCGCCGAAGGATGTAATCGAGACAGTCGTGCTCCGCCTAGCGCCTTGGCGGCGCCTAGGCGGCGATTTTTAGAACACTGATACAAATGATGCAAGATTTTAATGATCATTCAACATGCATGTTTTTATTCATTTACCTATTTGTCCGTATTTCATCTCACCAGCTAGTGATAGCTGACGGATTTTACCCCTACTTGCTTTGGCAGGTGCCTCCTGATTTGATAAATGGATGCGGCGGGGAGCTGTGATACCTCATAGGATCATTTTGTCTTTTTCGCTGTCTTTCTTTTGGCATATTTTGTGAGCCTTGACTTGTGATATGTCGTCGACTTGGGTTTTTTATGGGTTTTACCGATGTACACGATTTTACCCCGTGGTGGGCTTTTGAGCATTTTATGCATGTGTATATATGCTTATATGATGTTTGATGGAAATGTTATCTTTTTCGTTAGAGATGGGCTATTTTATCGATTTTACTGCGTTCCTTTGGCTTCAATGACCCGTGGTTCCTCCACGGGTTATCGCCGATAATACCCGGATCCGGGTGTTACAACAGTAACCGGAGGAATAGCATTCTAACCAAAAGATGAGTATCAAGTTTGATTATTTTTCTGAAGTTTTTGTAGGTGCTACCATGGTAGCATGAGAGGCCAGGCAGTGACAATTGAGAGGTTGTCACTGAGCATTCCTAGAGCTAAGAATGATTTGTATTGATTTGGTCATTGGCATTCTGTACAATATAAAGAACTAGTCTAGGCAAATTTATAGCACACAATTAACAACATTAATTTACAAGATCAAAGCTGCAGCAAGATTATAACTAAAGTCAAAAAATAGAATCAGACTAGTCAATAGGTGTGATCACCGGAGAAGATTGGGTTGTTGAGGATATGGGCTTGATTCAAAAAATAGAATCGGACTAGTCAATAGGTGTGATCAATAGGTGTGATCAATAGAATCGGACTAGTCAATAGGTGTGATCAATAGAATCGGACTAGTCAATAGGTTCAGAGTGATTACCTCTAATAGCCCCCCTCAAACTTGGCAGTCCCCTCAAACCTGGCGCTCCTAGGTGAATAAGTTTGTCGGAAAAGAGATAATAACGGGACTTGTGAAGTGGTTTGGTCAGTAGTAAATCAGTCGATTGATCAACAGATGGAATGTAGCATACACGAGGCTACCAGTGGGCCACTCTCTGATGGACACAGTGATAGTCTAACTCAATGTGCTTAGTCGTATCGTCGTCGTCATCATCAAGACCAAATCCCACTAGGTGGGATCGACCACACATAATCAATTAGGACACAATACATAGAAGATCCGGCAAATTTAGTGTTGGCGGTTAGCTACTTAACACGCACTATCCTAACTTAATCAAAAGATTAGGTTTGAACAACATATAATATATTATATAATAGTATATAGCAATATACAACATTAGAGCATCTCCAAGGAGCTTGTATTTGGGGTGCTATGTTCATTTTATAGCAACTATGACAAATAAATGCTCTCCAATGAGTTGCTAAAGTGGGAGGCAAAATATGAAAATGTTATTTCCATAGTCATATTTAACGATAAAGATAGCATTGTTATCTTCACTTTGGCTACCCATTGTGTTTTTGTTGTTGGATTGATTTATTGATTAGTTGCTTTGTTGTTCGATTGATTTATTGATTTATTGATTTATTGTTGGATTGATTTATTGATTTATTGTTGGATTGCTTCAATTTATTCGAGATTTGTTTTTCATTTGCTTCATTGTGCTTTTCATTTTCGTGTTTTTCATTGTGAATATGCAGGTTATTTATTCATTTTTATTTTCATTGTGAATATGCATGTTTTTTCATTTCCTTCATTGTGTTTTTCATTTTTCAATTATTGATTCATTGTGAATATGCAGGTTATTCATTTTCATGTTTTTCAATTATTTAAATTAAAAAAATACATAATCATTTACACAACTTAAACTAATGTTACTCTGAATGTAACTCTCCAAACGATGCCCAAAAGTATTCAATTAGATCGTTGCGAAGAGTTTAAATAAATACATTTAATAGAAAAAATAGGGTGGTAGTTGCAATTAAGATGTATACGTTGTTTTTGTAAAAAAAAAAAAGTTTTATATTTTTTTAGAAATTATAAAATAAAATTATATAAATTAAGAATATATGGTTGTTGAAATTATAGAAAATATTGATAGTTGAAAATATTAGTTGAAATGGTAGGAGAAAGTATGGGTGCTAAATTATAGTACCCGCACCATTAGAGCAATATTGTCAAATTATAATAACTCGTTACTATTTATTGTCAAATTATAGCTTTTCCTTTGTCTTTGTCTCCCGAACTATTGGAAATGCTCTTAGATAGCAATATATATAATATGTAAAATAATGTATGACCCAGTTATTAACCAACTGACTAGCTAACTAACACATGGACTAACTATCTAACTAACTCACTCATACGGATCGCTCCACGCTAGATGGAATCTGCCATATATATCCTCATTTTTCAATCCATTCGGTGTAAAACATCCGTTGTATTAAGTTGTAACATGGCAAGATCCGTACGAATCACTTCATCCCACGTCAATGTGCTAACTCATGAGCTTAGTATGGGCTTGAAATGTCGGATTTGAGGCCATATATGTAGCACTAAGATGGTCACTGCAATAAAATGGGAAATTACAGTCTAGCGCCATGTTCATAAAGGAGGAAGGCCAACCAAGTGGTTTCGACACTAGCATGAGAAAGTGCACGATATTCAAATTCCGTGCTTGCACATGCGAGGGTGGGCTGCTTTTTAGAACACGAAGAGGCCAACTTATCTCCAATATAAATAAGATAGCCAAAAGTGGAGCGACGAGAGTCTGGACAACCGGCCCAATCAACATTGGCATAGGCAACAAGGTGAATAGTGTTGAGGAACCAATTCTACGAAAGGTTAGAAGGCCTTGAAATATATTAAACACGCTCCCTTACGCAAATACCTCTTTCGTCTTGAAGCGTGGATTGTGTGAGAATTGCAAAGGAACTTGCTGTCCTCTATTCCATTGATTCGTATATATAGAAAATGTACAGGATGTGGTAAGTATCATGAAGATTTACAGAATAATACAGTTATGAAAATAATTCAAGCTGGTTCAAATTAAGCCTGGGATTCAGCCTTGATTCTTGGACCTGAGAAGGAGTGATCTTTGATATTTGATGGTTTCCGAGTATCTCTCACAGCCCTCCTCAAGCTCAAGGTAGGTGAAGGCCGAACCATGAACTTTCTACGAAGCTCCATGAACCGAGGTATGGGAAAGGATTTTGTGAACACATCGGCTAGTTGCTGGGAGGCAGGGACATGAGACACGCAAGGTTCCATATGTTTGGTCCGACTGTGGAAGACTGAATGTTTGTCCAGGTGAAGAGCACTAACATTATCACAATAGAGAACCGGAGAGGTATGCATGGTAATTCCCAACTGTCGAATGAGGTGAACAAACCAGAGAAGCTCTGTAGCCATGGTGGCATGTGCTGGTTGTCCTGAGCATGTGGTGAACTTTCTAGAAACTAGATCTGGTTTTCAAAAGGGAACTCTACCATTTTCATATCTGGGAGTGCCTCTTGCAGCTTCCAAACTTAACTATTTGCATTTTATGCCATTTATTGATGAGATTAGCACATACATTCGAGGTTGGTTACACGAGACACTCACATATGCTGGAAGATTGGAGCTCATTAAATCTGTTTTGCAAGGGGTTCATTGCTTTTGGCTTTCTATATTTCCAATTCCATTGAATGTTCTTGCTGGCATAGAAGGAATGTGTAGAAGGTTTCTCTTTGGGACTAACATCCGCAGGCCACCTAGATCAATGTATGCCAGTCCAAGAAAGAGGGATGATTGAGGATTCTGAACTTACAAGTATGGAACCAAGCTCTCTTATTCTCCAATATTTGGAATATACACCTGGACAAGCAGTCTCTTTGGATTAAATGGGTGCATCATGTATATCTTAAGAATTCCTCTATATGGCAATGGAACCCAGGGAAGGATGCCTCTCCGTTAATGAAAAAATTGTGTAAGACTCGGGATGTATTAGTCCTTAAGCTGGATAACCCGAAAAGAATTCAAGAGATTGACCTGGGCAATGGTTGGGGGGAAGCTGAGAATAGCTACTTTGTATAACATCCTTCGGCAGAAAGGCACACCAAGACATTGGGGAAATGTGATTTGGCATCGGCACATTGCACCAAAGATTTCCTTCATTTTGTGGAGAGCTATGCTGGATAAATTATGTACTAGGGATAATGTGATGTCTGGTATAGAGGATAGGAACTGCCCATTTTGTAAAGAGACGGTGGAATCTGTTGGGCATCTCTACTTTCATTGCAGGTTTACTAAAATTGTCTGGCAGCGACTTTGTTCGTGGCTTCACTCTAGCAAATATCCTATCATTACAGCGAGCTGTCGGATGGATCAAACGCAACGGGAGAGGAACCGGGTACTGCAGCACTGCACTGCAAGTATCCTTGGGAGCAGCTACATATTATATATGGAAGGCAAGCAACGAGATCATTTGGGAAGCTAAGCCGTTTGTTGCTGATGATATTGTTAGGAGAGTTAAAATCCATGTGTATTCCACTTTGTATTTTAACTTTCCTAATGTCTTACCTCTATCTTTTGGTCTCTTAGATAGTTAGGATTAGACTGAGGCATGTACCTGAGTGAACTTTGAGAGCATACTGCAAGTTGCAGCTTTGATGCTTACCACCTCATGACCCGGTTGGACTTTTTGAGGATTACACACATCAGCTTGAACATGTTCAAGTGATGGTGTAGGAGCTTTCAGATTGTACACATGTACAGTTTATATTTATATATTTACCACTTCGAAGCAATCATTAAGCATGGGGGAAGGAATTCTAGAGAGTGGATTAACTCTAACCGCCTCATACTCCCTTCGTCACTTCCTAAGTGTAGATTTAGAGAAAGAGGTTATGGGAAAACTTAACCTTGGAGTGAGGCTAGCTATTTCATTTATATACTTGACTATGGGCTTTTACAGGTATAAAACATAAAACCAATTCAATGTTCACAACAAGCCCAATCAATCATTAAATGTGGGGGAATACTTACCCAAAAAAAATGTGGGGGAATGAGTTCTGGAGAGTGGATTAACTCTAACCGCCTCATACTCCCTTCATAACTTCATAAGTGTAGATTTAGAGAAAGAGGTTATGGGAAAGCTTAACCATGGAATGAGGCTAGCTATTTCATTTATATACTTGACTATGGGCTTTTACAGTATAAAACATAAAACCAGTTCAATGTTCACAAGTCCAATACTCACAATACTCCTCCTCAAGCTAGAACATAAATGTTGATCATGCCCACCTTATTACAAATATACTCAACCCGATTCCAAGAAAGAAGCTTAGTTAGGATATCACCAAGCTGCGCACCTGTCTTCTCATGATTCAACAAAATATCACCGCTCAACAACTTCTCTTTCACGAAGTGACTATCAACCCCAATATACTTTATTCGCTCATAAAAAAACTGTATTAGAAGCAATGTGGATAGCTGACTGATTATCACAACACAACTGAGCAAGTCTCGGAGCAGAATACTCCAACTCATCAAGCAATTGACGAAGATATGTGGCATTACTATTCAAATGGGCTAAAGCAAAATACTCCAATTCGGTACTGGATCTAGCAACAACAAACTGCTTCTTGCTCTTCTACGAAACCAAATTACCACCAACAAAAACGTAATAGCCACTGGTGGACTTTCGATCGAAGGGTGAGCCAGCCCAATCTACATAAAAAAAAACCCTCAATGCGCTTGTGACAATGATCGCTATAGAGTAGCCTTTGACTTGGATGTCCCTTAACATATCGAAAAATAAGCATAGGTGGTGATTTACACTAACCGAGAAAGCAATATCGAAACAAGTGACAACGAGATAATTTATCTTACCTACCAAGTTTCTGTACCTATCTGGATCATCCAGCACATCACGCTCTGGAGGCAAGTCTCATCCCTTGGAGCATCAGAGTGTCGCTTAGCTTATCTAAGCATACCAGTATCCTACAATAAGTCCAGACCATACTTATGTTGGGATAAGAAAATCTCACGCTTACAGCGAGATACCTCAATTCCCAAAAAATATCTAAAAGACCCAAGATCTTTGGTCTAAAAATTACTCTAAAGGAACATTTTTAGAAAGGCAATCCTAATGTTGTCGCTGTCGATGATAATATCATCAACATATACCATAAGGAAAATGCAACCCTCACTGAAATGCCGATAGAAAACTGAATGGTATTTTGTTGACCGCCATAGACCAAATTCCAGAACCACGTAACTGAGCTGCCCAAACCATGCTCGAGAAGATTGTCGAAGCCCATACAAGGACTTCTTCAAACAACATATATGTCCACACTCCCCCTAAGCAACAACCCAGGATGTTACTACACATACATCTCCACAGTCACATCCCCATGAAGAAGAACATTCTTCACATGTAACTGATGCAAAGGCCAATGATAAAAAACAGCCAGAGAAATCAGAAGACGAACAGAGACCATCTTAGCGATGGGGAAAATGTGTCTGCGTAATTAATACCATAGACCTGAGCATATGCTTTAACTACCAAGCAGGCCCTGAGACGAGCAACACATCCATCCAGATTCACCTTCACAACAAAAACCCACTTACAACCGATGGCTTTCTTCTGGGGAGATAAGGGAACAAGATCTCAAGTCTGATTAGCCTCAAGGCATCTCCTCATACATCGCCCTCTTCCACTGTGGGGAAGAGAGCGCCTCAGATAATGAGCAAGGAATAGTGACAGAATCCAAAGCTGCGATAAAAGCCTATAAAGAAGAAGAGACTCCAGCATATGATATATGAGTGGAAAGAGGATAAGTGGCACAACTCCGCTGGCCATTCCACACGGCAATAGGAACATCCAAATCGGATGAAGGATCAGCCAACAAGGACTCTAATGACAAGGGCAGAGGATTGACAGGGGTCTGTTCAGAGGTAACTATGGGAGGGGAATCAAACCGAACCAAAGGTAAGTTAGAAGGAAAAGAGATGACCATACGAGTACCACAGGAATATACGTGATGGATAGGTGGTGGAGGAGATGAGATGGAGACGGAGGAGGAGGAAGCATTACAGATGGACACAAAGGAAGCTCATAGACCAAAGTATCATCACCTATACACACGGGCTGAGATGAGCTAGGAAGAGGAGGCCAAAGAGACACTCGAGGAAGGAAAGAACGGTGTAGACATCATCAAATACAAAAAATCGTCGCAAAGTAGGAAAATAACATCTACAACCCTTCTGAGGACGGGAGCAGCCTAGGAAAATACATGTTAAAGATTTAGTAAAAGTTATTGTCAAATTTTTTAAATTTTTTTTACTATCTAAATAAGACTAATATTGATGTAATTTTAAATTTTTTTTATTATCCATAGCATATCCACAATCATTATTCACTCCTTGGATTATATTATACAATTTTATATCGATATTAATTATGCAAAAAATTGTAATGTATATTTTTGAATGATTCAAAAGAGTATAATATTCATCGAGCTGAAGGCACGGGCAACCTCTAATTACCATGCATTGCTATCCATTATCATATGTTAGATATATATCTTGTTATTTATTTATTATTATTATATATTCTTTTGTAGCTCAAATTTAATATCCTGATGTTAGGTAGACGATAACCAACGTAATATATTTGTCGGATCATATATTCATGTATTCTGCGAATATGTGTGGTCAATCCTACCTGGTGGGAAGTGGTCGTAAAAATGATGATGATGATGATGATGATGAACTAGTCTAGGTAAATTTACAGCACAATGTAACAGTATTAATTTAGAAGGTCAAAGTTGATGCAAGATTATACCTAAATTCAAAAAATAGAATCAGATTAGTCAATAAGCATGATCACCGGAGAATATTGAGTTGCTGAATTATTGGCTTAATTTAAGGTTCAGAGTGGTTGTCTCTAACACCTAGTCACACAGGAAGAGAGGTCAAATGGCAAGACAGACCATCATTTTTACAATAAAAAAATTAGGTCAACCAGCACTAATGGAACTTGTAGAACAATCAACAGAGAAGAAATACTTTCCCTGCATTGTCTAGTAAAATTAGGTTACTAAAACCTAATAGAATTGGAAGACAATTTCCAGGAGACAATGCTCTCCCTCTCCCACGCACTAGAAGACAGAGTTTAATGAAGTTAACACTTTTCAGAAGATTCTAGGTTGTGGGCTAAATGGTTTCCTTCTGTCGATGAATAAGAGAGATATATACACATGTAGGAATACCTGGAAGTTGCATAAGAAAACAAGGAGACGGTTTGGGCAAGGGCACTGGATCCAAATCAGATAAGTTAGTGGTCATAAACAGAGCGACTTAAAACTGAACATTTTTAAAAATTTATGACTGTATGAACCTTCTATAAGGGTGTTCGACACTCATAAATAGAGCTCCATGCATTTTGCAACAGGTTTCATGAAGACTTCACACCTTCTATAATCATGTGAGAGGTCTCAACCAATGAAGAATAATGAATTATCATGGCATAATAAGACAAATGCATCTAAAGCAGCTCCCTTACCACTCTGCAAGTTGCAAAAGGTTGAATAATCTAAAGAGTACTCCATATCATAATAATAGTCTGATGGTGGAATATGATTTGATCTCAGGTCCAACTGTAAAGCATCACAAATAACAACAATAAGTAACAAGCAAAGCAATAAGCAAGGAAAGGGAAGCATCAAAGAGGAGGCAACAACACATGAGAAGCAATTCTGAGGAAGCAAGTAATAAAGTTTCACAAAAATGAAAAGGTTGAAGATGTAGGGGACCAAGATGGGCGAATACCTGGGGCATAATTGGTATAACATTTACTTTAGAAATAATGCAGTTTAATGGATTATCATTCATTAGAGTTGAATAGAATATGCGCCTCTTGTCATGGAAAGAAGCTTCTTCTTTCATAACCTGAGGGGAAGTAAAAAAAGAAGAATTAATAGATGAAGTTTACTACTGAATTTTCTCATTACAACATTAACACACCGTATCTTCAGCTCTATAAAACCACTGAATCCGGCAATACTCTTCTCCATGGGTGGTTTGGAATAACTCTATAATACGACCAATGTGTTTCCTTCCCTCTTCACCCTAAAGGAATTGATGAGATGCATTAAACGTCATATCATATGTATCATTGGTATCTAATGGTAAACATGGCACTTATAGATCAAATCAAATTAGCATAAGAAAAATCTAATGGTGAACATCGCATAAAGACAAAGCAGTATACACCGATTATTAAAGTGTCATAAAAAATCCAAGACTTGAGATGGACTCACCCATATATATGCACAATCTCCAAGGTCAAAAATAGTTCCACTTATTTGAACTTGGGTGTAGTGACATTTCACATTCAAAACCAGATCATCTTCTTCATCATCACTACAAATTAAACATTTCGTATTAGTATATCAGAAAGAAAACAAGACACTTCAAAGGCAGGAGATAGAAGACCATAATCACAAAGAAAAAGTTTGGTGACATTTACGCACTTTACCGTCAGGCTGTGATCCTTAACTCTTCTGTTCTGCATAACTCCAAGACATTCAGACATAGAATTGAATACTGGATCCAGACAACCATGAAGAGAAACATAGCAAACACAAAAGGAAGCACAGTTATAAATGCCTAGTTAACTACTGGATCAACGATCAAGAGATTCAACCACCACTCTACATTCTAGTCATAAATGCCTCTCTAGCGGACTAGCTCTCTATACTTTAAATCTGTGGTGGCGCAGTGACTTCATCTTATTCTCCTTGACAAAGAGGGGCAGATGCACATAACACTACTGAAATAGAAGAGCATACGTACAATGAAAACCAAGCAGCCAATATGTCGACCCTTTGAGCAAAATTACATGTGAGTTTCTCATATGAAAGAATTGGAAAAAGATTGAGTAGCATATATACTAGAATTTCCTATAACTCGTCAACTTAAACTTTTTGGTTAAGATGTAAACTCACTTCAAGTACATGAGCTCATCATCATCATTCTCATGACCAAAATCTCAATAAGTGGGATCGGCCACATGTATCTGTTAGAATACATGCATAGAGATCCGACAAAAATAGTGTGTCGGTTGTCGGCTACCTAACACGCAATACCTTAACCTAATCTTTGATTAGATTTGAGCTAAATAAAATAAAGTGCTATAAAACAATATACAACCATATGCAACAAAATATAAAAAAGTGTATAACAAATGCATGGCATTGCTTGATAAGAAAAATAAATGCACGACATCCCTAACTAACTCGTTAATTAACTAAACTAACTAGCTAGTCATCAAATTAACTAACTAGCCGACTCCTCACAACCGCTTCTCATTAGGTGGAGTCAGCAACCTATACCCTCCTCTTTCAATCTATTTAATGTAAAGCATCCGTAACATGAAATTATAGCATGACAAGGTCCGTACGGATCACTTCCTCCCACGTCTTCTTTGCTCGCCCCTGTTTCTCCTACCTTCCAACATAATGAACTCCACTCTCCTAACAAGTGCATCCGACAGTCTCTGACATATGTAGCCTGCCCAACGGAGGAGTCCCTTTCGCATTTTATCAACAACCGGTGCCACCACAATCTGTTTGCGAATCTCCTCATTCCTTATTTTATTCTTTCGAATAACACTACGGATCCATCTAAGCATACGCATCTCAGTTATCGTCATCTTTTGTGCATGGTTCTTTTTTATCGGCCAACACTCTATCTCATACAACAAAGCGGATTTAATTGCAGTCAGGTAAAATTTTTCCTTCAATTTTAAAGATACCCTCTTGTCACATAAAACACTCGATGCGACTCCCATTTCTGCCAACCCGCATTAATCCGGTGTATAACGTCCTCGTCAATCTCCTTATCCTCCTGGATAAGAGCTCTTAAGTATTTAAACTTGTTTATGAACATCTCATCCCATCCACCAACACTTGCGCGGTACCCTACTTCTCACCTCTAAACGCGCACTTCATATATTTTGTCTTACTCCTGCTAATCTGGAGTCCCCTAATCTCCAAAGCTACCATCCATCTTCTCAACTTATGTTTGGCACATTCCCGAGTCTTATCTATCAAAACGATATCATTCGCAAAGAGCATGCACCAAAGGACTTCCTCCCCCACCTCCCTCCCAATCTTGTCTAGGATTGACACAAATAAGTGCGGGCTTAAAGCGATCCCCAATTCAAGTAAATGAGCTAGTCGTTCGTATTGGGCTCCCCTTAATGTTAACAAGTGGTATGTGTTGAGGAAACAAGAGGAGATTTAAAATACTTCTCTATTCTAAATACTTGACTCGATAATCTACTTGCTAGCTCCAGGTCTTCTATTTATACAGCATTTTCCTCTCACTTCTCAGCATAATCCTAGGAGTAAATCTCGGTTACATTTATATTCAAATACGATAATAATAACAACCAGACACGATAACAATAACCAACTCCAAAGAATCAAGCTTCTGTAAGTAGGATAACAATCATCTTGCACGATAACAATTATCTTTGACAT
>JAOWBR010165743.1:0-20986 GCA_028571145.1 Dionaea muscipula
TTATCAAACACTATAAAATATAAATATATTACTCAACCTCATTTAGAGGCTAAGACTCTCCCCTAAATTCTTATAACATATAGAAATGTAGATAAACTATGTGAGTCCCCTCTATGGAATCCAGAATTTGGGAATTCTCCACACATTCACAAAGAGAGTCACTTGAGAACAAGAACGAATAACCAGATTATCGAAGTACAATAAAGGCGTAGCCAACCAATTTCCAGATCTCCAGCGCAATGATTCAAGATCTAATTTTCTGGACTCACAATAACGCAGCAGTAAGTCTCAAAAGAGTGTTAAATTTTTTTTGGCTTCGAGTACTATAAGCATCTGTCAGCAAATATTGTTTTTAGCTCACATTTTCTTGATGTGATATGCAACCTGTTACTCTCCATTACTCAAAGATCAGAAGAATACAAGACATGTTTAACATAATGTAGATCACTGTACATATATGCTTTAATAGTTTATTAAGCAAAAATTGGCGGCCACGAACTTCTAATCGTCCCACTACTATTAAAGATGAGAATGTTTCAATGTTAAGTTTGTTAATTTAGTGCACCAGCGTCAACCAAAAAGGTTTCCGCACAATGTTTAACATTGTCCAAAACACAGAAAGTTGGAATCATGATAAATTACAAAAATAGCACAGCATGATTTTGTTTTGTGGAGTACTTTTATTTTTTATCATATTACATGGTTCCACTTCCACTATTTAAAAGAACCTCAATGCACAAAGCATGTGTTTGGGCAAGTTGGCCCTTTTAGATAATGTTAAAACTATTATTTTTTCAATGATTGGGTTATCGTTTGCACATAGATTACATGCCTATTAGCTAGCATTAGCTAGGCTTCACTTGGAAAAACAACAATGGAATCCAACAACACATATGATATGAGTTCGTGGTCACGCGTGTATAACAATGAACAAAAGAGGACAAAGGACAAAAGAAGAAAAGACGTACCGTTGAGTTGTTGAATAGAAAATGTCGAAAGGGTTCAGTTCTCGAAACCAAATTGTTTATGGTGAGTGATGGGCCTTCATCTTCTTCTCTACAGAAAAAACACATGAGAAACCTCCACAAGACTTGACAATTCAAATGACTAATACAATCTCTCCGTGAATGATAATATATAATTGGGTGATACGCCAATGCAAAAACAAAGGGTCTCTTCGGCGTGCAATTAGTAGCAGCAAGCGACAATTTACAATACAAAGCCTTATCCCTCATATTTCTCCAAAACCCAACAACCAGATACCACTATCTTATTAAAGCCCCAGAACAATTTCAAACCTTTGCAAGTGTTGAGACTTGCAACTGGGAAAGAGTCTCAAGTATCTTAGTTCTCCTTATTGCCTTTGGTTATTCTCTTCGTTTTCGCGAGTTGTATAAAATTAATTGTTATTCCTTCCGTCTCTTTCACGTGATTTGTATGCTTATCTAGTTTACACAGCAAAGGTTTGGCACTTAAACTTCTCAGATAACATATGTTGAGATGAGTTGGTGATAAAAGTGTTCAAATAAATATTATTCATGAGTCTTTTATCATCATGTCGATAGTTGGTTCCTCTAACATGATATCAGAACAGACGTGACCAAAGGTCACGAGTTCGAATCCTACGAGCCCGACTCTCATTTATTTAGCACTCTCATTTATTTAGCACTTGGTATAAGGTGGATCAGTGCACAGTTCACGCTTCAAGTCCAAAAGAGGCATTCGCGTGAGGGAACGTGTTAAAATAAATATTATCCATGAGTCTTCTACCATCAGTATTGAAACTATTGTAAGTTAGCAAGTTATTTACATGTTTAAAATCCCCAAAATCAACATGCCAAATAACAACATAACAAAAGATTCATTAGCGTTGAATTAGAATCCGATCACGGGAAGTGCTTATGAAGGAGTCAAGTTGATTTGATTTATTAATATGCAAATTATGGCACAAGCCAAAGAGTGCAATCTAACATGTACACAGCTGGAATGAGCTGCCTAATGGGTCATACTTGGAAGTGGCTTGGTTCGTGCTCACTATATGATCATCATTATCAAGTCAACAGTGAAATCATTTTTATATAAGCATGAGATACAACAATGTTGATATTGTAAAGTGGGATCTTTTATCATTATTTTTCCCCATTTTTATATTTGAAGTTACAATTGAGGGGTTGTTTATATAAAAAGATGTGAAGTAACGAAACAGGTGCAATTCTGGAAGGAAAGAGAAATACCAAAAAGAAGGTTAAAAAAACCTTTGAAGCATGACATGACATAACATGACCTAACGAAGGACATAAAGTGAACCAACATAATGAATTGTAGTATTGGTTTGTCGTTATCGTTGTTTAATTCTATTTAATGAAATCAACAAATTTGTAATCTTGTTCTCGCATGAAGGGGATTTATAGTCTATGAGAATGACCTCATAGCACAGAGGAGAATGATCTCATAGTACACTAATCCATTATCAAGGAGCTACATGAATGAACAAAAAAACATGAACTATTCATATCATCCCAGTAGGTGAGGTCGGCCGCACGTAATCCAAAACAAGAACTATCTATATGAAAAAAAAAAAAAAACTGATGGTGAAAAAAACCGATGCATATTGCCTAATCCATGCTTCCCAGGATATAAATTCACACTTCATGGTCAAAAGAAATCTGAAACCACATCCGAGAGTGCAACACGTTAAAAGCCATCAGATAGGTCCAAGAAAAAAAAGGCTCTCTCTAATGTCAAAACCAATCTATTAGGAGTCAGATCATGCAACTAAGCATCATCACATGAAAGGACATCAAACCCCTTATTGGGATATGCATTGTACAATGCACTGTACTTGGCAATTTTATCTAACAGCAAGATCCAAGAATTCATATATCTGAGATCACTGGACAGAATGGCATGATTACCTAGACATAATTTTTACAAACTTGTGATAATGGATTTTAAGTACATAATGGAGAAATAGAGCAAGATTACACTCCTCGAAAATTCCCAGACAATCGCAAACATTAACACGGCAATTTTGGTTTTACAGAAGCACGCCCAAAAAGCATGATGAGAATGGATCAGATCCGGTGCCAGTTGCGTAACACATAGAGATGCCGATTACTTAATTTTTCAGCAACCATGGTTAAGAAGAATCATAGTCAGTATCCAATCAAAACGTAGAAAAAGGATCATAGTAGGTTTACGCCGTATCCATTTTCTGGGGATCAGTCCATAAAATAGCCGCACTAATGCTAATGATCAGTGACAATAACTATCATTAAAAACAGATTCAATACCATTTGACAGTCCTTTCATCAAATGAACCTCGAGTATTGTGGTCTTCATTCTGTCATTCTTATGCTTATAATTACTAATTTGACTTGCAAATATGATATTCCATTAAAAGCAGAAAGTATAGGCTTACCAATTACGCTTTCAACACCTGATGTCTTTCACCTTTCATCAAAGTAAAGCATGGCATATTTAAAAGCAAAAAATCATGCTTAAAAATAAGATAACCACAGCCAAGAATTGCATTCCTAATCACATTAAGAAACAAAACATTCCACTATCTACATGCCAAAGGGCATACTGGCAACTCAATATATTGGTTCAATTGAAGACGAATGTTTGAAGACGAATATGATATTAGTAACTTATTTCTGGCATTTGATTCAGCATGGAAATAATGCCCACAGAGATGCTGAAAATGAGATGCACATGGATGTTTCTAACATCTTTATCCATCAAGAAGCAAATATATGGAATCAATTGTGACTTCTCTTTACTTTATGGATAATGGAAAAATCTGAATCATAAGTATTTTTCCATTAATGGAATACAAAAAAAAAAAAAAGGGCTCGAGTTGAATAGGGACCTCCATGGTACACTCCAAGAAACAAAAACTTCACCGATGGCGACTTTGCAGCTAGTTGCATGTAGCAAGGACAAGGAATGAATCATATTTGTTATCGCAACCAAAAAAAAAAAAGAAAAATAGGGTAGCATAATGGGAAAAAATTGCAGCAACGCATATTATGCTCGGGACTTATAGAATCAATCAATCACTCACTCAATTTTCATTTACCATCAGAATAACCCATCAAACACATGGGAAGCTTCACTCCTCTTCTTCCTTTCGATTCATTAGATCTTTCTTGGTTTTCACCACATTAGAGCATTCACAAATATTTGCATGCTCATGCTCATGCGAGGCTGTAAATGAGGTCAACACCATGTCAGGAACAGAGGCCAAACTTCAACAAACAAAAACACTTCCCATTTGTCGTCTCCTATAATATCGAAATAAAAGTAAGGGAAGCACAAATGAAAAGTTCTTTCTTCCCACTACTGTAAAGGAAGCAACTTGTATGCAAAGATTATATCAAACGCAATGCTTTTTACCAGGAACATATAACAAGAACAAAGATAAACTAAACTCATGATCTATAGAGATGTGCTTTTTTCTATCCAAAAAAACAAAAAAAACAAAGAGATGTGTGTTCTTGCGGATTTGAAAACCCCTTAGTTGGACAACCTTCGGCAGGACATAGGGAAGCCAAGAGCACCATACGGAAGTTGAGGGTTTGAGATCCGTTAGTCCCAACACATCCAATAATAAGTCATCAATTCTTCTCTCCATTTTCAGGAAAAAGCGGTGTATCTCAAACCCAAGAGCAACAATCCTTGGGGAAAATAAATCATGTCTAGAATGGAAAATTCTCAACCTAACCCAACTAGTCATAGCTTTAAAAACAAACCAAAGCTTGCTAAAACTAAAACAAGGTAAGTTTGACGTCTCCTGAGCCTGAAAAGCTGGGTTAATACTAACTTGGATAAAGCTTCAGTTTGACCAAAATACAAGGCCCACTATCGGACAAAACGAGCAAAAGTTACAAAGCAACCTATTTCAAGTCTCATCAAAATGACATTTTTAAAGAGGCAACTAAAGTCACAGGGCTCGCATAAGGATCCATTGGGTCACAGTTTCTCTATGCTACCTGGTGACATTTAAGCATTTCAAAACCACTATAAATACTTGCTCAAGTCTCATTTCTAGTATAGACTTGAGAATGAGTATATGAACCTGTGGCGCATATTCTTATTCATCCCTCTAAATGTGAAAAAGCTTACTCCCGAAAGAAAAAAGCTCTTCCCTTCATTTCATCCTATACAACAGCAAATAGAAGAAACAGAACTTCTGGTTCCTCCGTGTCTGCCCATTATCATCAATAGATAATTGCTCCACATAAAATTTTAAGGTACCACTTTACACTACTGTGCTTGAGACTCATCTAGTCTCTAAGCCACAACTTTCTCCGAGTTGCATATAGGTTGCATCCCCCTTTGTCTCCCCGTACTCTGCGAAAAATAGATTGGGTCGCTGTTCCCTCTCCAAGTTGTCGCAACAGACATCAAAGTCTTGCAGTGAAGATTAGTGGCCCAACAAGTCAGTGGGACACTTGTTCCAAATGCATGTTTGGGTACTTATAGAAATCCCTCTGTCTGGGTTTTCTTAGAATCCCAAGTGATCATATCATCATCTTCATATCCAGCCCTTCCAAGTTCCAGCACCTTTCTTACATTGTGTTTGAAGCTAGTCGAGTGTTATTCTACATAATCATCTCTTTTACTTCACAGAAGTTGCAGGTAAGCAACATGAATATTTCTTTCTCAGTCTGCAAGCAAGCAAAACCTCTAGTAAGTTTCCCAGGGCTTAACATGGGCCCCTACACCTTCCGGCATCACAAAGAGAAGCTGGTGTTTGTGATTGGAGCGACTGGAACTGGGAAATCTAAGCTTTCCATTGACTTAGCAACTCATTTCCCAGCTGAGATCGTGAATTCTGATAAAATACAAGCCTACAAAGGGCTTGACATAGTCACGAACAAAGTCACAGAAGAAGAGCGCTGCGGAATTCCTCACCATCTTCTGGGGATGGTTGATCCTGATGATGATTTCACAGCAACTGATTTCCGACACCATGCATCGCTCACCATTGAGTCCATCCTCAAAAAGGACAAGGTCCCCATCATAGCAGGTGGCTCTAACTCATATATTGAATCCCTAGTGCACGATGATGCCTATTTCCTTTCAAGATATGAGTGTTGTTTCCTGTGGGTCGATGTATCGTTGCCCATTCTCCAATCCTTTGTATCAGACAGAGTTGATCGAATGGTCAACGCAGGACTGGTTGAAGAGGTAAGAGGTGTATTTGATCCAAATGCTGACTACTCCCAAGGAATAAGGCGCGCTATTGGGGTTCCCGAAATGGACCGATTTCTACGTGCTGAAGGGAATGCAGATGCAGAAACCTTGGTCCAACTCCTCAATGAGGCGATAGACGATGTCAAAGACAATACCTACAAGCTAGCAGTCAGACAGCTGCAAAAAATTCATCGCCTAAGGGACTTCTGGGGGTGGAAGTTGCACCATCTAGACGCGACAGAAGTATTTCTAAACCATGGGGAAGAAGCTGAACAAAGCTGGAAAAGACTGGTCTTAGATCCAAGCACCAAGATTGTAGGTCAATTTCTACATCAAGACACCCGGTTAGGGACCATTTCACCAGCAGCCAGAGCTCCCATCATCGGGAGGACTCTACCCATGAAAGCTCTAGCAACTACATCACACTACAAAGGGTGGGATTCAGGATTCCTCGTTGAAACAACATACTAATCAGCTTTGGTACCATTTCCGGTTCCAAAACGATCAAATCTCTCTCACTATTTTCACCTCTTATTTTTCTTTACCTCCTTTTTCACCTGGATGAGAGATCTTTCCTGGTGAAGGCTTGAAGATCCAGATCAGAAAATAAAAGAAAATGTGGAGAGGTGGTGAGGTCGTTAAGGTTTGTTACAGAAAAAAAAAAAAACAGAGCTGGCCATTAAGCTACAAGAGCCCCCAGGCTCCCGCAGGCTTTTGTGAGCCCCACTTTTTCACCATTTTCCCCAATAATAACACAATAATGTGTAGGCCTCCACCAATTACATAGGAACCAAAGCGTGTGGAGCGGACTGTGTGCCCACTCCACAAGTACACCAAGCTATGGTGATGGCTTTTCCTTTTTCACTTTTAGCTTCGCCCCCATTCTTCTTCTTCTTTTTGCTTTATATGTACACTGAACCACATTTATCGCCTTTGACACTCCAATGCATATGTATATGTATGGATATTTAACAACTTGGCCTCAATCATCCTATATTTCATCAAACTTTTCAATAGGAACATAATATATCCACCACAATTTTGAGAATTTCAGAACCACCAACAGTGAGCATGGAAAACCATGAATAGAAAGAGAATATTCTTCGATAATCTGAGTCAAATTAATTTAACTAAACTAAACTGAAGCCTTTTACCAAGCACAAAGATAAATAAAACATGAAATAACTCATACGGAACATATGCTTTGCACTAACAGAAGAAACATTTTTGATAAATTCAGATAACGCTATAGTGAGTATTGAAAATCATGAACAGAAACACAATGGGTCTAATTATGTCAAAAATTCTTCTGAATGAAATAAATGAATTAACCTAAACAAGCATTTTTCTAAGCACAAAGATAAATAAAACACGAAACAACTCAAATGGAATATCAAACACTAGGATATGTTGGGTCCAAATATGTATAATACTGAGGAGCCAATTATGAAGGATAGTAGGATGTGGATATTAGAAAATTATTAACTAGTAAAAGCATGTCTCCTCGCTAAAAATATGGGAATAATCTATTGATCGATGGCCATAAGTCACTTGAGACAGTCACAAATAGGATTCAGCAATTTCTACATGAGCTGACTTACATGGTTGTGATGACAAATAATGAACATTTGTTCCAGGTCCACACAATCAAACACCGTCAGGAAATAGTGCAAATATCTTTAACATAGAGAACCTGAAAATAACACAATCTGAACATGTAAAACACCAATTAGTCTTTAATCACGTTTAACTCATTGTAGGATCAAAAGTAATGACAAATAATGGTTGTGTTGTTGATAATCTAAGTCAAATTAATTTAACTAAACTAAACTGAAGCCTTTTACTGAGCACAAATATAAATAAAACATGAAACAACTCATATGGAACATACGCTTTGCACTAACAGAAGGAAAAAAAAAAAACTATCCCCAGAATTTTTGATAAATTCAGAACACTCTATAGTGAGTATTGAAAATCATGAACAGAAACACAATGGTCTAATTATGTCAAAACTTCTTCTGAATGAAATAAATGAATCAACCTAAACAAGCCTTTTGCTAAGCACAAAGATAAATAAAACATGAAACAACTCAAATGGAATATCAAACACTAGGATATATTGGATGCATGAAAATACCTAGCCGACAGCCAACGCACTATTATTGTCGGATTTTGTGTGCATATATCCTACGGATACGTGTGGCTGACCCCACCTAGTGAGAAATGGTCGTTTTGTTGTTATAGGATCAAAAGTAACATAGTTTTTATGCTTTTCGTATATTTGATTATAGAAATAGGCTCCAAAGGTATACAATAAAATGTTTCTTTCTTCCACAAAGAAAAAGAATCAGAATATGAAGTTTCTTCAGCAAAAACCCTTCAGATATTACCTCTTTTGGTCATTAGTTTAGATGCAGACGCATCATGGAAAGATGCACAACTGGGACCTGTTAACTTAATATGTCTTATGATTTTGAAGATTGAACAAAAATAATTAACCTGTGTGTTAATTGTACAAATATTCAAGAAGAGTTTGGATTTTCCCCGGAACTCAAACCAAAAATCAGAAGGCCTTCTAGTTTCAGAACAACTAATATTGTGTGTTCTGAAGTACACTGCTAAAGCAAGTCTTTAAAGGACTGAAGAGCCCAGTTTCGTTCTTTTAAGAATTAAATGTTAATATGTTATTAGGTGCAATGGTGTATTCCTAGGATCCGGGTTGATATTGGGGATTTATGAAGTGTGCTAAGTGCAGCAACTTGTATTGGTTTGTTTGCTACCGTTAAGACAAACAGGATTTTCAGATTAGTGGATAAAGGCTCGAGACGAAGATATCGGGGAGTGGATGTAGGTTACGGTTGAATCACTATAAATCACGGTGTTCAACTTCCTTACCCCTTTTACATTACAGTTTGCATTTGTTTGATAAATTGGTAATCCATTTGAATCTTTGGTATGAGACATTCTAAAATCAATCAGTGAGTTGACTGCTATACGTCTCAAAACATCTTCCATCCTTATCTGCATCACAACATGTGAGTATTTGATTTGAATTATTTGTTAACTTTGGTTTTTAATTAATTAATTCACTGCTCCCTTGTTGGCTAATTGCTGGACAAACAGGATCCAGAAAGTGTCATAGAAAATTGATACTAGATGGATGTGATACTACTGAGATGGACTAAACCATTTTCACTGCTGCCTTCTTGGCTAATTGCTGGACAAACAGGATCCAGAAAGTGTCATAGAAAGTCGATACTAGATGGATGTGATACTACTGAGATGGACTAAACGATTTGAACCACCTATAGTTGTTCCTAGAAACAACATTCCTGGACCAACAGGATCCAGAAAGTGTCATAGAAAGTCGATACTAGATGGATGTGATACTACTGAGATGGACTAAACCATTTGAACCACCTATAGTTGTTCCTAGAAACAAAATTGCACAAAGGGAGTGTGACACTGAAGGTATTACAAATTGCAGAAAAAGGGAAATGTGAAAGAGAGGGGGAAAGGACGGAATAGTTGTACTTTCTCAGCCCTTCTACCCTCCTTTGCACCTCTGGACTATCCCAAATGTTATTGCATGGGACCAATGATAGAAAGGAAACATCTTTGTATTCAGTTTCACTGTTCAGTTTCACCAGAGAAAAAGTTCATTATAACATGGGACCACTGATAGAAAGGAAACATCTTTGTATTCAGTTTCACCAGAGAAAAAGTTCATTGAGGGGTCAAAATCATCTTCAAATGGATATAAGGGCAGCAACACTCTAACTTGAACATTTGACCACGTAACAAATGTAGAATATTAGTTAGGCATGATTTGATTTTGTATAATATCTTATTAGGCATGATAGTATAACTGATTGTTAGGAGATATGATTGGTAGAAGATATTTTAGATATGATTGGTAGGAGATATTTTAGATATGATTAGATAGGAGATATTTTAAGATATGATTTGATTCCCTTCCTGATTGTATATATATTCTGCCCTATGAATGAGAATTATGTAGGCTTATTCACCCAAATTATTCACATGGTATCAAAGCAAAAGTAAGCCTTTTTCCTGCCCCTGCCCCTGCTCTCTACGTCTTCTCTGCCCCTTAGAAATCCAACATTTCTCTCTGTTTTTTTTTGTTTTTCCACATCTCCTCACATGGCAGAGCAAGACCAGACCTCCTCAACCGGTGTCGCTTCTCCTTCTTTTCAACCATTCACCCATATGCAAACCAATTCTGAAAGCAATCTCATTCCAGTTACCAATCATAAACTCACCGATCACAATTATCTCCAATGGTCACAATGAGTGATGATGTCTATTAGTGGGAAACGATGAGATAATTACTTTTTGACCAGAAATGTGGATAGATTGGGGTGTAAGGATTGCAAAGTTATACCGGGAGAATATGTGGTCACGCAACACCGGTTCCTAGTGTTGGATGTGAGCTTCAAGAACTAGAAGAAATAGGGAATTAAGAGCAAGAACGGAAGCATCCGATGGTGTTGCATGCCCTCCTCTGTTCTTCAAGGGGAAATACCTTTTCGTGTCCTATTCTCAAATAGTTCTTTACAGCCCATTCACCCTCTTCCCTTGTGTATTTTTGGATGTACTTGTTATGTTCGAGATATTCGCCCTACTCTTACTAAACTTGACCCTCAATCTTTGCAATGTGTTTTCCTGGACTAATTCCGTGCTCAGAAGGGTTATCGATGTTATTCTCCTGATTTGAGACAGTTTTGTGTGTCTGCTCACGTCACCTTAGATGAGTCTACATCGTTCTTCTCCTCCTCATCTATGTCTTTGTCCTCTCTTCCTCGTCCATCTCAGTCTGTGTGTGTGGATGATGACACTTTTGTCTATGAGTCTCTTCTGCGTCAGTTTATGCAGTCTCCATCTCCATCGCCGTCTCTATCTCCACCTCCATCTTCTCCACTTCCTATCCGTCATGTGTACATTCATCATATCCTTTGATACGGACTTACCTCCGGTCAGGTTGGATTCTCTGAGCCGAATCCACTGTCCTCGTCATTGGATTCCTTGTCATCTGCTCCTCCCTCCGATTTAGATCTTCCCATCACCCTATGGAAGGGTCAGCGGAGTTGTACTACATATCCCCTCTCTACTCATATATCATATGTAGGGATTTCTTCTTCTTTGTAGTGGGGATGGGCATTTGCACCGCCCCGACCGAACCCGCCCCGTTCCCCGCTCCGTTCGGTTTGGGGATTCGGGGATTTTTTCGGAGACGGGACGGATTCGGGGATTTGGTATACAAAAAAGTGGGGATCGGGGCGAGTGCGGTTTTAGCAATATCCCCGCTCCGATCCCCGAACCGCCCCGATCCCCGCCCCGATGCTTTAAGTCTAACCCTAAAAGCATTCTAGAATCTAGGTTTCTGCATTTAGTATAACATTCTCTAAGTCTTCCCCACAAATGAGAATGTGGGAAAAAGCTGCAAAGCAAACCGTTGACCCTTGATATTTGATATTTTGATGATAACAATCACTTGATATAATTTGATGCTTGGTTTACTTAGTTGTGTTTAAGTGAACAGGATTCAAGTTGTAAGAATTAACAATACATGGATGATTAGTTGATGAGTAAGTTGCCTTCAAGATGTTGTCATATTCCAAAGATGGAGAACGAGTGATTCAAACACTAAGAACATCGTTTGAAGATACTGGAAGTCTGAGAAATTGAAGTGATACTCAAAATGCAAGGAAGTCAACCCCTCAATGATAAGTGGAAGAAGAATCTCAAGGAAGTCACGAAGTTTGATGAAGATATGTGTGTATCAAGTGTCATTGCTTAGGATCCACTGTAAGGATTGCTAAATGCTCTATCTTGTTTATCTAATCTGTCTAAAGAAGGATCTACATACACACACATAAAACGTTTCAAGAAGAAATTGTTTTGAACAAACTGTTGGATGAACTCGAGGAGTTGACCCCTCCTCTATGCTGGACAGTTTCGAGTTTTTCTGTGGTTTTACAAATTTGTCCATATGGTTTTAAAACTCATCCAATCTGTTTGCTAATGATTCAAAATATATTTTGGATGTTGTTTCGTGACTGAATACCATTGGATATTGAGATTTACAAAAGATTTGAAAAAAAGAATTTGTTTTCGGAAAGTTTTGATTTTAATGAAATATTTTTCATATCTTTCCAAATATCTTGATGCAATCTTTTCTAGATATTCTATGAACGATTTTCTCTTATATTTTACATGGGAATTTCATCTATAAGAAAGTTGCATTGTTCTACTTGCTATGCACACACTTTCTACGAATTCAAGTGACATTTTTCATCAAGAAAAACCGAGAAGTGCAAGCAAGATTCTGGAACTTGCAAACCATCTTTACCTACTGTTTTCCCATGTTCTCTCACACTGGATCCTACTGGAAGACAGGTTTGATATCAAGGTCTAAAGAGGCATACCCTTCATACTCATCTTACTTTTCTTTTGGGCTTCCTTGAGTGAGGAATTCGAGTTAGGCTAGGTGGAGAGTTTTGCCATCTTAGGTTAGGTGAAGGAGAGTTTTGCCTTCATCGAGTTTTGGTGTAAGAGAGTCATTGCCTACATCGAGTCTTGACAAAGGAGAGTCATTGCCTTTGTTAAGAGGGTGTAGGAGAGTCATTGCCTATATCTTGTTTGGGTGATAGAGAGTTATTGCTATCACTGCGTTGTAATTGATTCATATTTATATCAATAAGAAAATTCATTTTCCAGATGCCTCTTTGATTGAATTGGTTGTTTGCTTAAACATTGATTGCTTTGAAACATAATCCGCAACTACAGAGGAGTCGCCTCCTAGTAAAACAACAACTTGCTTCAAACAGCCATAATTTTTATAAACACCAATTCACCCCCCCCCCCCCTCTTGGTGTTCTCTTGTATTCTAACAATTGGTATCAAAGCTAATCTTTCTCAAGTACAAGTTTGACCACCCGAGAAAGGATCATGGGATCATTCCAAGAAGGACATTCATTTACAAGACCTCTAATGTTCAATGATGATGTCTACAATCTGTGGAAGAGTCGCATGAAGGATTTCATCAAGTCAGTCGACTATGAGGTTTGGAAAATCGTGAAAAATGGACCTTTGGCAATAGAGGATGATAAGAAGGTCAAGAATCCAAAAGCACTTTGGACCGAAGATGACATGAAAAAGGCAGAAAAGAATTTCAAGGCAAAGAACTTGTTGAAGTGTGCACTTTCTGAAGATGAGTTCAATCAAGTTTCAGCCCTCAAGAGTGCCAAGGAGATCTGGGACAACTTGAAGAATAAATATGAAGGGAATAATCAAGTGAAGGAGTCAAAGATTGAGATCCTTGTTCACAAATATGAAATGTTTGGCATGAAAGATGGTGAAATCATAACGGAGATATACGCTAGATTCACTGAGATTATGAATCCATTAAAGGGATTTGGCAAGAATTACTCAGATGAAGACAAGGTGAAGAAGATTCTGAGAATTTTACCAAAAGCATTGAGACCCAAGGTTACTGCGATTCAAGAGTGTAATGACTTGAAGACCATGCGAATTGACACCCTCATAGGATCATTGCTCACTTATGAAGTAACTCACAAAGAGGATGAACCGAGCTTGTTTCAAAAGAAGGAGAAATCTATTGCATTACAACCTGAAGAGGAGACAAAGACCGAGGACACTGATCCAAAGGAGATGGCTATGATGATAAAAGACATGAGAAAAAGTTTCAAGAAATTCAAGTTCAATAAAAGAAACAATCCTAAAGGAAGATCAAGACCATCTACCTACAACTCTAGTAATTCCAGCAAGAGAGATTCCTCGTGCTATAAATATAAAAAGCATGGACACATGATCAAGGAGTGTCCAACATGGAAAGAGGAGAATGAGAAGGAAGAGAAGCAGATGTACAAGAAAAAGAAATTCAGTGTCAAGAACGTGCAAAAGGTTATGATGGTGGCTGCTGCTGCAGCATGGGGAGATTCTGACTCGGATGTTGAAGAACCAGAAGCCTACGCAGAAGAGCAAGCCCACATTGGCTACTATTTGATGGCAGACAAAGATGACGACGCATATCTTCATTCCGAGGAGTCGACCCCTCTCGAGGTACTTGCTAAAATTTTGAAAAAGATTGATAAAGTTCCTTATGATTCACTTATTGAACTATGCAAAGAACTTCCTGAAAGATATAGTGAAGCTCTTGAAGAAAGAGATGCATTCAATGAACTTGTGCTTAAATTAAAAAGTGACATTGAAGTTTTAGAAGAAGAAAAGAAAAATTTGCTTGAAAACTAAAACTTGTATGACACTCACATGAATGAACATAATGAACTTATTGATGAATTGAGAACTGAAATTGAAGTTTTGAATGTTGAGAAAGATGATTTGATCAAGAAACAAAAATTGCATGACTCACAAGTTGAAGAATTCAATGAAGCAATTGATGATTTGCATGTCGAAATTAAAGTTTTGAGAGCTGAAAGAGATCATATCATGAAATCAAGCAAGAAATCTATTGATGATCTTTTTAAATTGCTTGCTTTGAGAAAAAAGAATGGTGAGTTGAAAGCTGCTGTAGAGGACTGCATGAGTAGACTCCTGCAGTAAGAGGATGAAATCTTTAAAGCCAAATTTGTTAAGAGTGCTAAGGATGAAGCTAGCACATCAACCACTGATGTGAAAAGCTTAAAGTTGACCTTCAGGCTGTGGAGCAAAAGAAACATTACCTTGAGCATAAGTTGAAATAGAAAGAAAGACAAGTTTGGATGACTAACACACAAAAAGAAAAGTTTGTTCAAAGCCAAGGGTTGGTTGAGAAGGTAGTTGAGATGCAAGGAAGACATATGCATAGGCAAGGGTTGGGGTATGATAGATATGAGAGAACTAGAAAATCTAAATACCTTGACTTGCCTTCACTTATTATTTGTGGAACTTGTGGAGCACTTGGACATATTTTTAGACAATGCATGAAGGGTGAAAATGCTATGAAAAGGAGCATGCAATATGTGTAGAAGAACAATGTGCAAACAGGTATGAACAATGTTATGAAATTGAAAACTCTCATTTTTGTTCCAACTAACCCGAGAGGACCCAAATATATTTGGGTACCTAATACCACTTGATCCCTTTGTTGCAGGCTGAAGTGAGAAGAGATAGCACAAATGGAGACTTGTAGAATAAAGAAAGATGTTGTTCTGATCGTGACAGAATAATTCCAGTGACTTTCTCTTGCGCTGCGGGTGTCGAGGAGTCGACCCCTCGAAGTCAACACAAGAAGAACAACCGAGCCGATGAATCATGGTTCTTAGATAGTGGTTGCTCTTAACACATGACTGGAGATTTATCATTATTCCTCTCACTTACAACAACCAAAGGAGGTAGTGTGACATTCGGAGATGACAAGAAAGGTACAATTGTTGGGTATGGTAAGGTTGGTAAGTCTCAAACTCATTCCATAGATAATGTTCTCTTAGTTGAAAACTTGAAGCATAATTTGATGAGCATATCCTAACTTTGTGACAAAGGTAACATCGTTAAATTTAATTCTGAAAAATATTTTGTTAAAGATAAGAACACATGTAAAGTTATCTTTGAAGGAAAGAGGATTAACAATATTTATAAAGTGGATCTAAACATGTTGTCTTCTTCTTCTTTGTCTTACATGAGTGTATTGGAGGATAACCCCACCTTATGGCATAAACGACTTGGACATGCAAGCTATTCACTTTTGGAAAAGTTGAACAAGGAGTTGGTAAGAGGATTACCAAAGGTGAAATTTGAATGTTTGAGATTATGTGATGCTTGTGCACGAGATAAACATGTTAGATCATCTTTTCATTCAAAGAAAACAGTAAGTTCTACCTCACTCCTTCAAATGATACATATAGATTTGTGTGGACCCATGAGAATTCAAAGTAAGTGCAAGGTATGTTTTAGTAATTGTTAATGACTTTTCCCGTTTTACATGGATTATATTTTTAAGGGGAAAAAATGACAAATTTCATGAGTTTGAAGGTTTCATTAAAAAGGCTTAAAACCAAATTAGACAACAGTTTATTTCCATTAGAACTGATCATGGATCTGAATTTGAAAATTCTAACTTTGAAAATTTTTGCAAGGAAAATGGAATCGATCACAACTTTTTAGCCCCAAGAACTCCTCAGCAAAATGAAGTAGTAGAAAGGAAAAACCGGTCCTTGAAAGACATGGCAAGAACAATACTACTTAATAGTGGCTTGTCTAAAAGCTATTGGATCGAGGCTTTAAATACTACTTGTTATATTTTGAATAGAACTCTAGTTCGACCTTTACTTCACAAGACTCCATATGAATTACTAAAGAACAAAAAGCCTAATCTTGCTCACTTAAGGATTTTTGGATGCAAGTATTTTGTTTTGAATAATGGAAAAGATAACTTAGGAAAATTTGATGCAAGAAGTGATAAAGCTATATTTCTAGGTTATTCACCACATAGTAAGGCTTTCAAGGTTTTAAATAAAACTATGTGTGTGGAAGAGAGTATCCATGTCTTATTTGATGGGACTATTCAAATTTCAAATATACAGGATGAGGACTTTGTGTTGGAACTAACCAGAGGAGTCGATCCCTCTGGTAAAGAAGCAGAAACAGCCGAAGAGGAAAAGGTTGGAGAAAATGAAAATCCTGAGCATCAAGGAGCAGAGGGAAATGGAGAAGATGTGTAATCGAATGAAAATAATTCCAGAACACAAGGAGGCAGTACGAACCAGCAGAAAGAAGAAAAACAGAATCTACCCCATGAAAGAAACAAATTGAGGAGTCAACCCCTCAGTAACTGAAAACAGAAGTCTTCTCATCCCTTAGATAATATCATTGGTGATCCAACCAGTAGTGTTAAAACTAGATCTTCATTACATAATGCTTATGCTTATTTCAGTTTCTTATCACAAGTTGAGCTTAAAGATTATATGGTTGCTTTGCAGGATCCTGATTGGATTATGACTATTCAGGAGGAGTTGAATGAGTTTCAAAGGAACCAAGTGTGGCACCTAGTTCCTAAACGTACGGATTATAATATCCATGGATTAAAATGGGTCTTCGGGAACAAGGTTGATGACAATAGATTGATTATAAGGAATAAAGCAAGGCCCGTGGTTAAAGGATATAACCAGGAGGAAGGAATTAACTATGGTGAGACGTTTGCTCTTGTGGCTAGACTTGAAGCTATTAGAATGCTTATTGCCATTGCCAACTTTAAAGGATTTTCATTTCATCAAATGGACGTTAAAACTATATTTTTGAATGGATTTGAAAGAAAAAGTTTATGTAGAACAAACTCCAGGTTTTGAAGATCCACATTTTTCAAATCATGTTTTTAAACTTGGCAAAGCTCTCTATGGTTTAAAGCAAGCTCCTAGAGCATGGTATGAGAGGCTTTCATGTTTTCTTTTAGAAAATGGATATTTGAGAGGAAAAATTAATAAAAACATTGTTTGTAAGAACAAAGGGGGAATATATCTTAGTAGTTTAAGTTTATGTTGATGATATTATATTTAGATCTACTAATGATTCTTTATGTGATGAATTTGCAGGTTAAGTGATGAGTGAGTTCAGAATGAGTCACATGGGAGAATCAGGATTTTTCCTTGGTCTCTAAATTATACAAACACGTGAAGGAACTGTCATTCATCAACAGAAGTACTTGAAGGATTTGTTGAAGAAGTATGAGCTAAGTGAGGCAAAACCATATGACACAGTCATGCCAACTGGAGGTAAACTAGATTTAGATGAGAAAGGTAAAGTAGTAGATGAAAAACTCTATAGAGATATGATCGGATCACTTCTATATCTAACTGCTAGTAGACCAGATATTATGTTTAGTGTGTATCTATGTACTAGATTTCATGCTAATCCTAAAGAGTCTCGTTTGAAAGCTGTGAAAAGAATTTTTAGATATTTGAAATGATCATGAGATTTTAGATTATGATATCCTAGAAGCACTAATATTAATTTAATTGCTTTTTCTGATGCAGATTTTGCTGGTTGTTTGTTAGATAGGAAAAGCACTTCAGGTATGTGCTATTTTATTGGATCGTGCTTAGTTTCATGGGCTTTATAGAAGCAAAATTCTGTTGTTTTATCTATTAATGAAGCTGAGTACATATCATCTACTGCTTGTTGTGCATAATGCTTATGGATATGTCAACAACTTAGGGATTTATTGATAAAAAACGGATGCACTACTATTTTATGTGACAACATAAGTGCAATCTTTTTGTCTAAAAATCCAGTCTATTATTCAACGAGTAAACATATAGATATTAGACATCACTTCCTAAGGGATTATTTGGAAAGAAGGAATGTGAAATTGGAATTTTGTAAAACTGAAGATGAACTAGCTGACATCTTTACAAAACCACTAAATAGGGAAATATTTGAAAAAATTGAGACTTGGATTAGGTTTGATTAAGTTCACTTAAAGTGTGTTTGATTGGATACTTTTTGATTATTGCTTAAATGACATTTATACAATTGAAGGGGAGTCGACTCCTATACATGTGTGATTTTAGAAATGTTGCATTCAGTTATATTATGGTATTTTTATGTCCCATTCTACCCTCCATATAACTGCTTGCCCGCCCAAATTAGAAATAAAATCCTGAACCTAACTCGTGAGCCACAAGCTGAACCATCACCAGATCATTTTGCCCTAACCGAGAATACACCATCGTCGACCCCTCTCCTGCTCAACTCCCTCAAGATCAAGCTCAAGCTAAGATCAACTCCCATGGCCACATCTTTCAAATCAATCCAAAGATGCCAAATCCTGAGATTCCAGAGGGTACTCCACTGCTCAATCCTATACCACTAGCCGTGGATCAAAGTTCAGAAGGAAGAGCTCCATTATCAACAGAGGAGATGACAACCAGTGAATGTGATGAAATTTTGATTGTAGGAGAAAGAAAAGGGAAGCCAATTCCTAAGAGAAAATCAAGTAGAATTGCTGACAATGCCTTGTTGAGAAGTGAGAGTATGAGGAGCAATGAAAGGAAAGTGAAGACCAGTGAGAGTAGGAAGAAAGCTACACCATAGAGGAAAGAGCCAGAACCAAATGTTGATCATGTAGAGCCAAGAACAAAGAAACGACATGATGTGAATGCTACTGAGGACAATGAGCTACTGTTTGATATGATGAGGAAAGCTAAGAGTGCAGGGAAGGAAGTTAAGAAATTAGAGCAGAGAAAGAAGCAAGCACAGAAAAAGGGACACTCCAGTCATAGAGGATTCGACCCCTCTGTAGAAAAACAGCAAGCTAAAAAGAAGCAAAATTCTGAGAATAAGAATTCTGTAAAGAAAGGAAAGAAATAGGATGTTATTCTTGACTCAGATTTTGAGAATGAAGGTGAGCTATTACCTAAACTCCCTGCTAATGTGTTGATGCAAAAGAGAGTTATACGGGGAAAATAATTAGTGAAAAGTGGATGATTAAGAATGGCTTAGAGAATTTGTTTGATTTGATCAAGAGACAAAAGTGGGAAAATCTATTTGCAAGAAGAGATTTGGTGTTCAAGACAACTCGTTGAGATTTTTATTGGAACTTGACAATGAGTATGTCACTGAAGAAGGAGGTGGCAAAATCAAAGGTTCATGGAGTGCAAATTGAATTTGATGGCATGACCTTGGCTACAATTCTTAAAATTCCTGGCAATAATGATATATGTGATTATGTGAAAGAGATTTTTGAAGAAAGTAAGTATTGTCATCCATTGGAAATCACTAGGAAGTTTGTTAATAATGATTCGATTGTTGAAGCAAGAAGAGTGAAATCCATTGAGATGAGTGTTATGCCCCGAATTTCGTGATCATTTTTATAATGTTTTATGCTCATTATGATTGATTTATCATGTTCGAAAATTTTCGTATTTCGGTGAATAGTGTTTTATGTGAATAGTGTTCTCGGGTTTTACGTAGCCGTTTTGCTACTTTTTGCATCACATGTCGTATGACCATTTTGAATATACTGGCATGATCGTGATGATGAGACGAGTCCATCGAGTACCATATTGAGGTGTTTGGGTTTTCCGGATTTTTCGGGTTTTTACGGGTCGTGATTTGACGGTTTTTCGATATTTCGATTTCGGATTCGTTGGGACCGTGATTTTATTTCATGATTTTTGGTGGTGAGTTTGAGGTGTTTTGGATTAGTGTGCACGCATGATTTGAGGATTAGATGTTAGCCACTATGTTTGACTTTTGGACCCTTGCATTTATGGAGGAGGGGGTTGAGTGTGATTGTGGTAGTGTGTGTTGTCCCATTGTGGTTGGTTGGAGGGTTCTCCCATCCCTTTATGTCTGCTTGGCCGTGCAAGAGGAAGAAGGAAACAAGGGAAAGGAAGAGCAAGGGAAGGAGAAGAAGAGAAGGGACGAAGAAGAGAAGGGAGAAGGAGATTTTAGGGAGATTTTCCATTTCCTTGAGGTGTTAGCTTGGAGTTGGCTTAGGATTGACTTGGAGCTTGTTGGGAAACCTTGTGGCAGCCTCTTGGAGTCTTGGAAACCATTCCATTGCTTGTTTATAAGCTAAGATTTGATTATGTTCATGGTTTCTTTTAGTTTCATAGTCTTGGATGGATTTTTCATATGGTCATTATGAGTTTGGCTCTTGTTTATTGTTAGTGAAGGCTTTGTCATGCTTTGACATGTTGTTTGGGACTTGTGTGAGTTGTTCATGATGAGTTTGTGGTGAGTTTGCATGAGATTCATGGTTAGTGTTTGGTTTTAGGTTGATTTTCCTTGTTTTGGTTTT
>JAOWBR010165755.1:0-11824 GCA_028571145.1 Dionaea muscipula
CCCCGACTTGCATGCACCTGTTACATTCTAGTCTTGCAATAGGTTCCTGTTGGTGCTTTGTTAGGCACCCACATGTTTTGTGCGAATTTCCTTAATTTCCCTATTTTATGTACTTCCTAAAATGTCCATATTTGTGGTTTTGGTTTGTGGTATTTTAGGGGTATGTTGGTATCCTACACTTACTATATAAAGGGGTTAAATCCTACACTTACTATATAAAGGGGTTAGGATTTGGGATCAGAAGAGAGTCATTTTTGAGAGCTTTGTCTTTCAGATTGAGTGGCTGATTAGTCCAAGAGAGGTTTGTTCTTGAGAGTTGTATCAGGAGATTTGTGTTTGTATTCTTTCTTGAATTTGATAGTGGACTGACTTCCCTCTCATGGTTTTTTTCCCTTTTTGAGTTTTTCATGTAAAATTGGTATGGTTTTTCTCTTCTCTTCTCCCTTTACTTGTTGCACTTCAAGTGTCTGACCAAATGCTCAATTGTATATTTTGTGATTTCATGATATGTTTTGCTCCGCCTCTGATCCCAACAGGCCGCCTGTTACTTGTAAAATGTCTCTGCTTTACCTTTCCCTTCAAGGTCAACTGGTGGTTTCTTGTTAATGGGTATATTGTTATAATCATGCTCTTTTAGAATGATGGAAGTTGTTTGGATGATTATTCAAGTGTTTCATACGTTATTAGGGCCAAAATGAATTCTTTGCTTATGTGCATATATCTTGATAAAGCTTGAAACTCTGTGTCCTAATCTCATTGTTTGTACCACAACCTCTGCTTAGTGATGCATTACTGATGCAGGGATGGAAAGCTTTCTTTGAGGAACCAATTATGTTGATAGCATTTGTCTTGTTGGGTAGAAATCTGGAACAAAGAGCTAAAATTAAAGCTACTAGTGATTTGACGGGCCTTCTGAGCATTTTACCAACAAAGGCGCGCCTTTTGGTAAACATTGGAGAAGGTTCAGTATCGACCGTTGAGGTTTCTTGTGCTGATTTAGCTGTAGGAGACCAAATTGTGGTTCTGCCTGGGGTAAGTTTTATGGCTTCAAATGAGTGCATCGCCTGTTTTGGCTGGAATTTGTCACACAGGATGTTTTTCATTCTGCAGCTTCCTGTAGGTTTTTTTTTTTTTTTTTGGGGTATTGAGATTTTTTAGTTTTTGCGATTATGCTTTGCTCGGTAATTTCACAAGCTAATTGTTCTTACACGATTTTGTTTCACATGTTTCACCATTGTCTAGGACCGGATTCCAGCTGATGGAATGGTGATAGCTGGTAGAAGTGCTGTAGATGAATCAAGTTTCACTGGGGAGCCTTTGCCTGTGACAAAGCTACCTGGGGTAATTGCATAGGCATGAATGTTTTAACTATCCATTCAATATTGTGATGTGATATTGGAGAAACCATTTGCCCGTCTGAGTACCTATATGTGTTCATCCTTGAATTAGAATGCTCTGAAATCATTCACTAATCATCGCAACAGTATTTGGAAAGAAAATGAAAGGGAACTATAATCGCTTATTATGCTTTGATTTGTTCCTTGTTTGCACTGACTACATATTTCTGACATCAGAAAGCTATCTCGTGTTGTGTTGTTTGTTCAGGCTGATGTTGCAGCTGGAAGTATAAACCTAAACGGAACTCTTACTGTTGAAGTACGAAGAGCTGGTGGTGAAACTACCATGGGAGATATAGTTCGATTGGTGGAGGAAGCACAGATCAGGGAAGCTCCTGTACAGAGATTGGCTGATAAGGTGGCTGGGCATTTCACTTATGGGGTCATGGCATTCTCTGCTGCTACCTTCATGTTTTGGAGCTTGTTTGGGACTCACGTTCTTCCTTCTGCCATTTATGCGGGGAATGCAATGTCGTTGGCATTGCAGCTGTCTTGTAGTGTTTTAGTTGTCGCTTGTCCCTGCGCACTTGGCCTCGCTACCCCAACTGCTGTTCTTGTCGGAACTTCATTAGGTGCAACGAGAGGCTTGCTCTTGCGTGGTGGACATGTTCTAGAGAAGTTCTCAATGGCTAACGTGGTTGTCTTTGACAAAACAGGAACCTTGACCACCGGAAAACCCGTTGTGACCACAGTTCTGACTCTCAGAAGTAATAAGACGGATACAGAGCAGTCCTCACCTTACTTCTCAGATACTGAGGTGTTAACTCTAGCTGCTGCTGTAGAGTCTAATACTATCCATCCAGTCGGCAGAGCAATCGTTGAAGCTGCAAAGTTAATCAGCATTCAGAAACTGAAGGTGGATGATGGTACCTACTTGGAGGAACCGGGGTCTGGTGCATCTGCTACTGTTGATAACAAAGTTGTTTCCGTTGGGACGTTAGACTGGGTTAGGAGACATGGAGGAGCTGCTGATTTAAATCCATTTCAAGAGCTGCTGGAGGAGCACAAGAGTCAGTCTAATGTCTTTGTTGGTATAAATGGAGCTGTTGCCGGTGTCATTTACATTGAAGATCAGATAAGGGATGATGCTAAGCATGTTGTGGATTCTCTGTGTGAGCAAGGAATAGGTGTTTATATGCTGTCAGGAGATAAACAAAGTACTGCCGAGTATGTGGCATCGATTGTTGGCATACCAAGAGAAAACGTAATATCTGGAGTGAAGCCAGATGAGAAGAAAAGGTTTATCAGTAGTCTTCGGGATGATGGCAAGGGGAAGAAGAAGATTGTGGCTATGGTTGGAGACGGGATTAATGATGCCGCAGCCCTGGCTTCAGCAGACATTGGGATTGCCATGGCTGAGGGCGTTGGAGCCGCCAGTGAGGTATCCTCTATCGTGCTTTTGGGTAATAGACTTTCACAAGTACTCGATGCTTTAGAACTTAGCAGATTGACTATGAAGACAGTGAAGCAAAATCTTTGGTGGGCGTTTGCGTATAATATTGTTGGTATTCCAATAGCTTCTGGTGTGTTGCTGCCCTTTACCGGGACGATACTGACCCCTTCTATCGCTGGGGCTCTGATGGGTTTGAGTTCTGTAGGCGTGATGACAAATTCTTTGCTTTTGAGATTGAAATTTTCATCCAACCTGAGTTCTGGAGTAACTCCTCCGAACAGTGAGAACCATTTGGCTTCTGACCTTGTGGCCGAAGAAGACAAGTGAACCCAACCCAATTGTAATCAAGTCCTGTCGGTGGTAGGGAGTGAATGAGTGAGTAGGAGAGCTGACAGAGATGATGTGTATCAAAGCAGCATTGTAGGAGGAGCACTGCTCGTCTGATATAATTCATATTCATCCAGAGCTGAGAGTGTTCTAAAAGTGCTTTGACGAATATGATTGTTCGGCGACTGCATCGGGTCATTTTATCTGTGGATTAGTTCAATGATGTCGATGTTCAGGTTTGAAAATGGAATTTCAGTTTTTTTTTTTTTTTTTTTTGTTGCTCTTCTTCTGCTGTACCTTGTTTCTTCATGATTGTTTCTATCCATCCATAGGAGCATGACTTTAACGACAGTTCATGATAGAATATTTATTGTTAATACTAAAATTTTGTTTAGTAGCAAAAATTAGAAAAAAATGATTAAAGTTCGGTGTTGGGAGTGTTGTTGTTCGGTGCCGGGTGCGTTCTCTCTCGTTGTCGGATGCGCTGGTGCTCACTTGCCGGTGTTGGATGTCCTCTCGCTTCGCTCGGTGCACATTTGTTTTGTGTCGGTTGTACTCTCGTTGGGTGTCGGTGTATTTTCTTTAAAAGCTCAAATACAAATTCAAATCAATTCTTTCTTTGTATATTATATATAAATAATAATAATAATAATGATAATGATACAGAACAACATGAATATATAGAATTATAGGAGGTACCATATGAACAAGGAAAAGGAAGTCATTTAATGTAAGCAGCTTGAGAATAATGCTATTCAATGAGTTGAACAACCAGCTGAGCTGGCATACAAAGAGGAGAAAACGCCTGTAGCCTTTTTTTGAATTCCCTTTACTAGATGTTGAAGATGTTGAGGAGAAAACGCCTGTATGCCAGCTTGAGCTGGCATACATATTCGACCAAGTCTTGTTGTTTCCTTTGATTTCCTTCACCCCTTTCACTTTCCAAGCTGCATCGATCACATGTGTAATATGTAAGAAGTTTCTCTCACCACCCCTGTCGGCCCGGTCCCTTTTGGTTTATAATTTATAATTTATTGGATCTTTAGTTTTTTTTTTTATATATATTTTTTATGTTTTGAGAATTTTTATCAAAAATAAAAAAAATAATTTTTTTTATCATTTTTTATATTTTAAAGATTTTGAAGTAAAAATTATTTTCTGTTTTTAGAAAATAATTTGCCTTTCCTTCCATTTTTAACGAAAGAGACGGAATAAAATGGGGGGAAAATTTTATTTCTTTCTATTTCATTCAATTTAAATGAAAAGGAAAATTACTTTTCTTTACATTCTTTTCCTTTCTTTATCAAACGGGGGCTTAGCTCGTTCGTCGGAGAAGGCCATGGCTGGTCTCCGATGGCAACCATTGAGGTGAGAGAATGGAGAGGGGAGGACGATAAGGCCCTGAAAGGCAACCACTGGACTTCTCTGGATCTCCGACGAAGCCCCGAATTCAGGTTTTGTCTCTCTCCCTCTTCCTCCCGCAGTGAATCTAATACAAATCATAATTTTTGCCGTAACAATTCTGCTGATGAACATACCATATTTGCATCTTTAACACGCTATTTGGACCTGGAAGCTACACTGTGCTTCGAATGATGCAATCACTAATGATCTCATCTACCAAATCTACCAAACTTAAGGCTGTTTGGTTTGCATCATTTTCTGTTTTCTAATCTTCAAAATGCAGAAAACAATAAAAAGTTATTTTTTAGGTTTTCGGTAGAAATTTCCAAAACATCCAAAATATGAAAAAAACTCAAAGACCCGACAAATTATAAATTATAAATTATAAACCAAACACGTTCTGTTTTTACTAAAAATTAAAAATAGACAAAGCAAACCGCCCCTAAGCTTCTGGAAGAAACTAAATATGAATTTCTCGTTATTTTGATCATACAAAATCGAGAATTGACGTATTAATGATGTTACTGGCTAGGAGAAGCGGAAAAAAGAAGAAGAAGAAGAAGGTGAGATTTGTGCTGGCATGGATGTTTGTGGAGATCCATGATCATAAATAATACAATACACTTGTGAACACGATGTGGATGGATAAAATACTAGTGATTAGATGGGGATAAGGGAGGATGACTTACTCAATTTGAATACATTATTCTTCTGGTGTAGCTGTCATCTTTGGGTACCCTTGAATAGTCAAATTAAAGACTCAAAAGCATTCATTGATTTTTGGGATCCTTAAATTCTTGAAAAAGCCCATTGGCCTGGTAGAAGTAGAACGTACAGAACAAACCCCCTTGCCTTTCTTGCAAATGGCTCAGCCTGTACTTGTTCTTCTGATAGCTTTTCTTGCATCTCTGATCTCATCAGCTCAATCCCTCCAAGCTCTGGTTTCACCAATCACGAAAGACGCTCAATCATCTCTATATAGCATCACCCTTAACAGTAGCCAGACCACGTTGGTCATCGATCTCAGCTTGCCTTTCTCATGGATCCACTGTAAAAACCATACCCCGCTCGTCCTGTGCCATTCCACCCCTTGCTCCGAAGCTCAATCTCACAAACTGAGTTCCTGCAGCAGCAGCAGTAGTACTCCTCTTCCTCTTCCTGCTGCCAACATCCCATGTAGCTGCTTGACGACGCCTGCCAATCCAATCACGAAACTGTGTGCTGTTTCTCGATTGACGAGCACTAGTTTGTCTCTTTCTTCTACCGATGGACATAGTCCGCTCTCCATTGTCAGCTTGGGTAGCGTATATGTTTCCTGCGCCCCTAGTGCTTTGTTTCATTCTCTTCCTCAAGGGAGCTCTGGCGTGGCTAGCCTATCACCGGCGCCATTGTCGCTGCCCTCTCAGTTTTCTCCTAGAAATATTCTGAAGCAGTTTGGTATTTGCCTTCCTAGTTCTAGTACTTCTTCTGGGGTTGCATTTTTCGGTGAAGGACCCTTCTACTTGCTACCTCCACCTGGAAAGGATATTACCCAGCTTCTGTCATTCACTCCATTGATAAACCCCAAGGGGAATTACAATTCGGGCTACTACGTCCCCCTCGGTGGCATAGCAATCGGTCTGGAATCAGTCAAGTTTCCAAAGGGAGCATTTGATATCGACCCGCAAGGCCATGGTGGGGTGAAACTTAGCACTGTAGTCCCTTATACGACGCTTAGAAGTCCGATATATAGTGCTTTTGTTAAGCAATTTGAAAAGGCTACTAGCGGGATTCCTCGTGTGAAGAAGGTCGAGCCCTTTGATCTATGCTTGAATACCACTACAGTGGGAAAAACCAGGGTTGGATTAGGCGTTCCTGCTATAGATTTGGAGCTGAGTAATGGGAAGAACTGGACTATATATGGTGATAACTCGATGAACCAAGTGACGGATGACGTGGCATGCTTGGCGTTTGTTGATGGTGGTGTAGAAGCAGAGCAGGCTGTGGTGATCGGTTCTTTTCAGATGGAGGACAACTTTTTGTGGTTTGATCTGGTTGGGTCGAGGCTTGGTTTTACTGGCACGTTGGATTTTTACCAGACCACATGTTCCAACTTCAACTTCACTTCTGGGATCTGATGCTTGATTTCTGATGCTTCGTGATTGGTTCATTATGAGGTCTGTCTGTCTGTCCCTCTAGAATGCTAATAAGAGAGTCCAAAGGCAACTTATGGTTACCTGAGAAAGTTGTCCATGTCGTAGATCTGTTTCCTTTGTGAATCTACAGTTTAGACATGGCAAATTCATTGGGTGTGTTTGATTTCACTATTATCTTGTGTTTGGTTGCGCAATTGTTTCCCGGATTAATGATCTCGTCATGCTCTTATCCCTCTAAAACGCCGAATAAATAATAACATCCCTCATGGTATTATTTATTCGGCCATCCCGGATAAGAGTGTGAATGGTGGTTACTACTGGTGGTGGCGGCGACGGCCGGTGGTGGTTGCCGGTGCTGATGCTGGCTGCTACTGTTGGTGGTGGCTGGTGGTTATTCGATAATTTTATTTGCAAACAAACATATTTGTAAAATCAACACATGATATAAGAAATTTAACTCACTATCCTATTATTACTTATCCATCATCTGATCCCTTATCATTACTTATCCCTTAATTTCCAATTTGGAAATCAAATACGGCCATACAATTGAGACATGTCAAGTTCAATTTCTGAATAAGATGAAGGAAGGATATGTTACCCAACATTTGCTATAATACATCTTCAATTGTTTTGACTGAACCGATTCCATTTCCACCCGGACCCCTCCTTACCTTGATCAGATGGTCTCTTGCTCTACAAGTACCATAGAAGGAGAACGAACATATGCTTAAATTCGCTCTCAATAACTGGTGTCTTTGTAGGCTGGAACCATTTGGGGAGACTCTGGGTGCTAATTATGGATGTTTCAGGACAATTTTTGTAATATATGTACTGTATTATGGTATTTAGTCCTCGTGCCACTTAGACTTGTTATGATGCCGCTCCATTAAAATCTTGAAAAATATCCCAAGTTCGCACTGAAATTCGTGCAAACGACATCTGGGGTATCTCTGGTGATGAGGATCCGTGCATTTTCGGGAACATTTTTTTCTTCTATTTAGCTTTGTAGCGTGGAAGAATGGATCACTTTCTTCACATAAAATTTAAATCTTGATTGCTCTTGATTGACTAACTTGTGCAACTCCTTGAAAAACAACTAGAGTGCTGGCTTCAGCGATTTAGGGTTGGCAAGCAACGAGGCATTTAAAAATGGGAGGTGGAAGGAAGAATCTGAAGAGGGCTGTAGAAGGAGAGGAAAGCTTATGTCTTCAACATGGGCAAAGCATTGTGCAAGTGTTGTCGTTACGAGGTACCAATCTTATTGAGGTATGCTTTCTTTCGCTTGTCCTTCAATGTCTTCCTCTTTTTTCTATTTAAGTAGGAAGTTGTCAATGGATTCACATTACTAAAGGTCTCACTAGAGTTTGATTAATCTTTTGGTTGTGAACAATTCATGAGGACTGCACTGGGTTCCCCAATCCCGACGAGCTTGGAAAGTGAGTTCAATTTTGGAAAAAACAAAGTACAGTAGAGAAATGGTTATGAGATATATAGTTTCTGTTTGCCTCCGAATATATGCAACTTCCCCCACCCCTCAACCACCCCCATCCAAAAACAAAAGTAAAAAAACCCAACAAAACAATAAAAAGGGTGAAAAGGAAAAGTTACTGCTTGATAGGCTTCTTATTGCTTGAACATTTGAGAGTCAGAACTCGGAAGAGGTTCTTTATTCCAATCAAGGTTGTTTATAATATGATTTGGCATGTAAGCTTGTCCATTTTTATATGTGAAACTGCTGAAGTAGTATCAAATGGTCTAGACATGGATTCTTAAGATTTACAACCTTTTTCTGATTTTCCAAAATGCTAGTACTTGTATGAGTTTCTGAACATGCAATGTACGTGTTACTGTCAATTTTAATCACAACAATGAAACCTTCTTTTGCCATAAAAGAAAAATGAACTCAATACATAAGCAGTATTCAGTAATTAATTTAAGCTCATAAGATCGTTGGACTGTAATGATTGCTGACTTCCTGTTTCATCTCTTTCCTATAAAGTGTTTTCTTTGATACTGATATCCTCTTGTATCCCTAAATTTTGAACATTGAGATCAAGGTTTGTGCTTGTCACAGCTTTATATGCTCTCTCCTTCAACTAGTTTGATGCCATCTGGTTGATATATTCATATTCTTACTTAGGTTATGGATGCAAAGGGTGAGAAATCTTTGGCATTGTTTCCAGCCAAGTTTCAAAAGAGCATGTGGATAAAAATAGGTTTGGTTTGTCTTCTTTGAAATGTCAGGAAAACAACTTGTAATTTTATCCATGGTTATTGTGTTGTGATTATCAAGGATCCCGTGTCATTTACATTTACCTGGAAATTAATCTCCATCGCTCTATTTCTTTTCTTGATATCATTTTATGTTTCACTTGTTTATGGTTTTTTAGTTGGCTTGTGAATGTGTGTCTGTAGTGGGTGTTAGTGGTATTGTGATACCCCCTAATTCTATATCAGTGGTTGGGGGGGGGGATTGGAGTTTAATATAGGTCTAATGAGTTTCATCTATGTCAACGGTGCTTAACTTTTTCAATCCTGAGAGGATAATGGGGATGATTGGGTGTGGTTGGTAGGACTTCGGGTCTGGGACGTTACAGGTATTAATCCTTTGTTGAATTCAGTTGAGTGGCTTTGGGGAACAAACTGAAGGGTGAGAAACTCTACTCTCTTTTTTTTTCCAATTAAAAGTTTGGATGTCCAAAAAGAAACCGAGTATTCAATACTTCTTCCCGGAAGAATGACGTTGCTATAAGAAAACCATATGAAGATTAATGGGAATAGGATCTTGTAGAGTGGTAGTCAATTTTGAATTAGATGATGTGCAGATGGGGGTTAAATGTTTGAAATACAGGAAATATTGTGCTATTACTCTATACCCGATACTCTGTACTCCTACTTGAGAATCTTCTGGTCTATGTTTTGTTTTTGGTTTGGTTTATTAAGTGGAAAATTCCCCGCGTGAAACAAATCCACCAGCCACCCGATTTTACTCAATGGGATTAGTGAATTCATGCATCACCACATTTTGGTCTGTTGATTCTCATGCATCACTAGTTATTTGTTTTGAACTTTCCAGTTCCAATAAAAATTCAATGAAATGGTTAGTGGTGAAATGTTGAAATGTAACTTAGTATCTGTAATCCCCAATAGTGTTTTGTCTACAGTTACTTGCATATTCTGCAGGGAGCTTTGTTGTTGTAGATGGAAGTGGTAGGCTAGAGGCTATGGAATCTGGTCATAAAGTAGCATGTATTGTCTCACGGGTCCTTTTCTTTGAACAAGTTCGCAAGCTTAAAAAATGTGCAGATTGGTACGTGTTTCTCCTATGATTTCCTCAAAATTATCTGCTCCTAGTGAATCGATAGTCCATCTGTCTTCCATCTATCAGTATTTTACACATTTATACAAGTTCTATCAAGCGCATAAGTGTATTTGGTATGTTCTTACATCTATGCTTGTATATGTATATGTGCTGGTGTATATAAGAGCAACTCCAATAGGTTAGATAAATTACATGTTATTGCTAAATTTACCTTTGCCTATCCTAAAACTTATTCCAATAGGATGTAAAATCACTATGTAAAATATAGCTTTGCTATATACAAAATCAAATTTGGCTATATAAATGTCTTAGAGCAACTCCAATGCACTAGGCATATCACTTGCTATAGTTAAAATCTAGCAATGGCTTTGAAATGCATCAACTTCAATGGGCTTAAAATTTTCTAACAAAATTTAGCAGTGCTATATGCTATGCTATATTTAGCATTGAAAATGTCATTGCTATATTTAGCAATGCTACGTTTTTTTGACAACACACTATTGTTTGATTGGGAGATAAGGAGATGAGGAGATGGAGAAAATATAGCATGACACCACTTGAATAAGATTGGTAAATTCTAGCAAATTGTCCCACTTCATAGCAAAAAAAAAAAAAAAAAAAAAAACTTTAGATAGACAAATTTGCTTATTTGCATTGAAGTTGTTCTTAGATTGGCAAATTATAACATGAATGAGTTCATAGCCAAAATATAATGGCGGGAAAAATTAAAAATGCTAAAATATAATATGATGGTATTGGAGTGACATTAATAAATTATAGCAAACTGTCACTGTTTACAGTCAAAAAATAGTTGTCAAATTTTCCTCATTGCATTGGAGTTGCTCTGATATTGGTAAATTATAGCAAAATGTCACTGTTCATAGCAAAAAAAATAGTTCTGGATTGACAAATTTGTCTTGTTGCATTGGAGTTACTCCAACTGAATATACCCATGGGCCATGTCTATTTGTTTATATTATATATGTGATGCTATGGGCATATTTCTTTGATACTTTCTGTGCTCGGAAGTGAAGCATATAGATGATATCTACTGGGAAGGTGTTCATTTGCCAACATGGTCATTATATGCCATACAAACTTTCTTCTCCTCTTTTGGTGAATTTTGTCACATATACTACTTTTGAACTGCTCGGTTTCTTGGATATATGATCCTCCACAAGTACCACGGAACGACATGTAGCATCTTTGATTGTCCAATCTGTGAAACTTTTCTATTTGATCTCATCTTCAGAGTAACCTTCAAGTTGGTTTTGCAAAGAGTGAATTGAATCTCCCAACTCGTGCGCATTGATTTATTTCATTTGATGTAAGATTAAGAACTAAATCTCGAGAAGGCGGAAAATGGGTGTTTGTTTTCATTCTGATTCTTGTTTTTTTAGATGTTTTGATGCATGCGGTTGGTTGTAAACTAATTCTTGGTTCCACAAAGTATTTCTATTGGTTTCTTTCTTCTTCCACTGATTACAGGCCAGAAATCTTCAGATCAGTAACAGTTGACAGCTTTGTGAGAGATTCACAGGAATCTGCTTCCCAACAAGAAGAGAACGAAGCCGAGTCAAGTGATGAAGATGGGCTTCCGCCGCTAGAAGCCAACACAAATAGAATCAAACCTTTTGGATTGCACTCGTATCAAGAGTCAGATTCAGATGCAGAGTCATAGAGAGGTTCTTTGGATCGGTCCGGCTCTCCAGCTCTCGCTTGACGGCCGGCATTTCTTGGTTTGAGTCAAACGCTCAAGTGAAATCTATCAAAGTTAGCCACTTCTCGGTGGTAAAATTTTTTTTTAGCCATTTTAATGATTGAAATATCATTTTTACCCTTT
>JAOWBR010165766.1:0-11823 GCA_028571145.1 Dionaea muscipula
CCACCGTCTCCCTATCTTCTCCGAACTCACCACCAACCAACCACCCGCCACCGCCGGTGCTGACGTCCCACCAACCGCCTACTTCGAGGTGACAAAACCCATCAAGCATCCCAACACCGAGCCCTGCTCCTACACCATCCTCCAACATGACTTCGGCTACACCTACGGCAAACCACCGGTCCTCGCCGCTTACACGCCACCCACCAAATCCAACTGTCCGTCAACCGATTTCTCCACCATCGTCCTCGAGTGGAACGCTACCTGCAAGGGCAGGCAGTACGACCGGATCTTCGGCGTCTGGCTCGGTGGCGTCGAGATCCTCCGCAGCTGCACCGCAGAGCCACGCGCCACCGGTATCGTCTGGAAAGTCGAGAAAGATATCACCAAGTACTACTCCTTGCTCATGACCAATCAGACCCTCGCCGTCTATCTCGGCAACCTCGTCACTGATGTCTATACCGGCGTTTATCATGTAAATATCACCATTCACTTCTACCCTTCTCCCCCAGAGCACATGGCCGCCGCCGCCGTAGCCGCCATTGGTGATTCTGCTGTTGCTTGGGATGCTGTTAAACCGAGGTCCGGGAATCACCGTTGGGCCGATTCGATTGTACCCATCTCGCGAAATCTGCCTCTGAATGATGGGTTGTGGTATGAGGTCGAGAATTCGACCGATGTCCAGTCCCAGGAATTCCAGATCCCACAAAATGTGTACGGGGCTGTGCTCGAGGTCTACGTCTCCTTTCACGAGAATGATGAGTTTTGGTACTCTAACTATCCCAATGAGTACATCACGGCTAATAATCTCACCGGGACGCCGGGGAACGGCCCCTTTAGGGAGGTTGTGGTGAGGATAGACGGCGAGGTCGTGGGTGCGATTTGGCCATTTACTGTGATCTACACAGGAGGGGTCAATCCCCTTTTGTGGAGGCCCATCACCGGGATTGGATCCTTTGATCTCCCCAGCTATGACATCGAGATCACTCCCTTCCTTGAGAAATTGCTCGACGGGAAGACCCACAGGGTGGAGTTCAGTGTCACCAACGCCTTGAATGTGTGGTATATCGATGCGAACCTGCAGCTTTGGATTGATGGGAAGAGCAAGAGGACGGCGGGGAAGCTGTTCAAGCACCGAGTTGAGCCTCTAAAGCTTTCCACCAAGCTAGATTTCAATGGCTTAGATGGGCATTTCACCACCAAGGCCACAAGGTCTGTGTCATCCGCCGGCTGGGTTGAGTCTTCCACCTATGGGAAGATGGTGACCTACTCGAGCCGGAGATTGACTTACATCAACTATATGAAGATGGGAAATGACGGGAATCTGCAGATCGTCAACCAAACCATAGGGTTCGAAACCAGTGTCTCCACCCACAGGTCGGGCTCGGGCTTTCACCTCATCAAGTTGAGCTCGTATAAGAGTTTCCCCCTGTTTCTATACACCAATGTGGTCGCTGATCAAGGGACCAATGGTGCTTACGATTTGGTGACTCGGGTCGACTTTGCATTCGACCAACACAAAACCGCCAGCAGCAGCGAGCATGGAACCTTGTGGAGGAGCTCTCTAAGGAACACGCAGAATGCCACTGGGAAGATGGTTGTGGAAGACAATCTGGTGGTCGCCGGTGTGGGGAGTACTCAGCAGGCATACAAGTTTGATGCCAAATATTGCTACTTTAGGAATGTTAGTAGCTCCAATTACACAATTCTATACGATCAAGTGAGCAATAAGTGTGGGAAGGAAGCAGCGGCATCTCCCTTGAGCTTCGAGTTCGGCCAGTTCTGGCATCGTGCTCGAACAGTGGTTCCAGTAAAAAATTGTAGGAGCAAGTTTGGATTTCGTTTTTCTTAGTTCATCAAAGTGATTAGATTATAGTTCGTTTTAGGGCTTAAAGATTACTTGATGTTTTCACTAATAATGTGGCATCATTCCACATATGGAGAGTGCTTGGTTTCTCGATCACATGACTTGATTTCTTTCATACATTGTTGTCTACTTATTGTTCGGCCATCTAATTGATAATAATTGGTGATCTTACATATAGGTGTTTACGTGAGTCATCAACTTACTAACGACGAACGATCATTCTCTAGAGTTGAGAATCCGAGATTAAGATTGAGATCCTAGTATGGATCTGTAATACAATCGGGCTGGGACCGTGACACTAGGCATGCAGGAATTTGAGCTAACATCTTTCTCCCTCCCTCTCTCTCTCTCTCTCTTTGTGTGTGTGTGTGTGTGTGAATGAGGGGGCGCACCGCATAATGGCAGGCATAAGATCGGGGCAGAATCCCAAAAGAAATATGAAAAAGCAAACATGAAAAAAGACAACTAGAAATTATAAGATAAGCTAAAAAAAATAAATTACACTGCAAATATAATATGGGAAACCTCGAGCTTAGCTTGTACCAGCAGCATCAAGAGCAGCTGTTCTCCACTTCTTCTTCTTTTGCTTCTTCTTCTTCTTGTAGGATACTCCTCTAGCCTTGGCTTGAGAGTCCCTAACTTCAGTTAAATACAACCTAACGTGCCCGGTGGCAAATGGGTTAGCCTCCGTAGAGCAGCCGCCGCCAATATTGTCTTCGTAAGCAGCCCGAAGGCGGCCAATGAGGGCATCAAGGCTACCCCAGGCTTGTTTTAGTGGGCAAGCACAAGAAGCAGGTGGTTCAGGCAGCCCAAAGAAAGCACACCCTTGTGAGTGAACCTTAGTCTTGCCAAATTGATCAAGGTACCTTAAGAAATCTAGCACATGACCAGACTTGCACTTTGCCATCGCAACCGGTGGCTTCTGGTTCTTCAAGTATTGGCTAAAGGTGTTCCAGTCTCTCCGCTTCTGCGATTCATATCGGCTCAATGTTGGAGCTCCTCCTCGGTCATCATCATCACAAGATCGCAAACTCGATCCTCTGGCTAGAATATCCTTCCCCTTGTTTGACATCATATCATACAAGTAGGGATATAGGGGAAGGAAATCTCAAGCCTTTTCTTTTCTTGAGAGGTGAGGAGAAGAGGAAGAGAAAGGATCAGATCATGATAAAGGAGACGCATATGGACAATGTGAAAGGGCTTTGAGTTTGAGGCCGCCTCTTCACATTTATTTTTATATACCCTTTCAACTCTCAAGTGTGCTGCTGCTTAGTGCTTGCTGTACTATCAGAATTAAGTATACTCACCTTCATGGACAATCTCTTTTTACATCATTGTGTTCTCCATCAACCAAGGGATCATTGTCAAAAGCACATAATAGATTAATAAGCACGATTAATTCTGATTAAGACCTTAATGATATTTGATTCTAAAATAATTAACGATATATAATCATAAAAATGTATGGGTAAAATATTACAGGAAAACAACCATTGGTACTGAAATTCAAACTGTATTTCAAAGAGAAAAATAATAAACGATAGAACAAAAAAAAAAAAAAGTGGTAGTCAAACGCATGATTAAAGTGTCTAATAATGAGCCTGATATCTACTGCTCTTCCTTCCTTTTCTTCTTCTCTTTATTCTTTTTTTGAGGTTAAAATTACTTTCATGTTACAGGTTGTGGCACCACTGAGAGAAATTCTCTCAACCCAGACATCACCGTTTAGGCGCCAAAGGGAAAATGAAAACTAGAAACAGAAACCAAACAGCCATTCTCCATGGTTTACAAAGATTACCCTTATGCAGCTCAGGGAGTCTGCAAATAAAAACAAAAAATCAACAATATGGAGTAAGAGACCTGCAATTTTCATCTAGTTACTCATGTTTCAACTTGAAACTTCCTCACTCTTCTGCCTCCACATTCCAAGGATATAATGGTAATTCAAAACATTTACGTATCGCAATGATTCTGTACAACTTGTGGATTTAGGATATTGGTACCTCACTAAGACTATAAACACGTCTTTCAATGCCTGTCATTTAAAATGTTTGTTATCAATTTCTCAAGTACTGTGGAAGGAAGGAAAACAAACACTGGGAGAATGATGAGACAATACCTGCTATATGCGGATAGTATAAAAACCTTGAGGATGAATGCCCATTTTCTATATCTGTAAGATTGTATGGATAGCTTTATGGCTCTGGAATGTACAAAAAACTGGATGATGTGGAAGAACGTGAACTTCTCACACAAAAAATTTTATGGAAGTGGAAAGATCATGTGCACCATCATGGAAACACCGGGGTTCAATGATCCTATACCATAGCGTCCGTACCAGCAAGAGAGGTTACCCGACTACTCTTCTGGGAAATCCTCTTTGTTGCTACAAGTGGAGCATCCTCTTGCTCATCTATCCCGTAACGCATGTTCACCTCACCATCTTTAAAAATTGGATGTACATAAGCATCATGGAGATAAACTCTCAAGTTGAGATTTGGCTCAGTTGCCCGCTCTAGGGTGTCCTTCATCATTGCATCCTGCAAAAACATTCACAAGAAATGCATGAAACTTTCCGTGTCGGGAAAACCTTCAAGGTCATCAATCAATATGTCCTCTAAATTACAATAGTTGGGGACTAAGGCACTGACTAAAAGCCCAATCAGAACATTGAATGGCTTAGGATTTGGAAGATGGTAGCCACGGCATAGTTCTACGGAGGGAGAGAAGTAAGAAGATCATCCTAAAGTTTTGAATTCTTTTTGGCCCAGTCTTTTGCTTTCAGCTGATGGGGTAGTCCTAAGAAATAAAGAAATAGTCCCAAGGATTACGCTCTTCACACATTCACCATATAGCAGTCAGAAAAGGGCTCTTGATCATAATGCACCAACCTGCAATGGAAATCTTACAAATGCAGGTTCAAAACGTTCTTTGCAAACTCTGTAGAACCAGATCGTTAAAATTGGGAGCCCAATGAGGAACGGTGTTGACTTTTCCAGACTTTTGGTGCTCAATAATCCCAACAGCAGAAGTTGAGCTATAAGGAGGCCAATAAGTATGCGCAGATGTACATCAGGCCAAAACGCTGCCGCGCTCTCATATTTCCGGTCATATACATTAATGATCTTGAAATAAGAAAAACGGCATCAAAAGTATATTAAATTACCAAAAAAAGTACAGATAAGTGAAGCACATTGTTTGAAAAAAGAAATGCACAGATGATAATCACAGGAACACAAGTGTGACAAAACAAAAAACAGAAACATTGGTTATTTAACCATCGGAAAACCCCATTCCGATATCTCACCACATCATACTCATTTGACGCAAAGGAGCTTATGCCTCTTATGACTATAAATGAAGCATTTCTCAAGCAAGCATGCACCGTAAAGGAACCAATTATGTAGCTCTGCAAAACACCAATCAAATCCAAATCACACAAAAGAAGCCAAAGCTTGCTATGCTAATACTCATAACAATGATAATATTACTTAACGACTCCACACCCTGCTATGCTATTGGCTCAGTTGTTGGAACGATTATTTTCCTTTTGAATGTGCATTTGAATTTGCCATTTCTGACCTCCATGCTAAATGAAAACCTAACATTCTCATTCTGACCTCCATGCTAAATGAAAACCTAACATTCTCATACTTGAGATCCATATAAATAAATTATTTCATCCAACCGTTGAATTATCAAAATATGGCTTCCACTTAAATGACCAAAATGTATAAATCTCACAAAGCTTTACATCGATTCAAAATAGGTGCCAACTTCTGCTAAAGACGAACTCTATTGATGTAAACCATAATGACCCATAAAAATATGTATAATTGGTTTGTTGATGAAGATAGCAACTGGTGCTAATTTTAATGATGTTGCATGAAGATAGCAAATGCTGCTAATTTTAAAGACTTAATCTAACAAAAAGGATATGAAAAACCTTGCAATTTACAGAAACGTGTTTTAAGAGGTTTTTGTAATTTTAAACTTGGGGGACTACTTTTCTTTACGTACATAATATAGTAATTGGACAACCATTCGTTACAGCCAAGTAGCTTTCAACACCCCATAAAGGAAAACATAAAACTATGAACTAAAATTATGTTCCGTCTTTGTAGAAGATGGAGCATACACAAGATCCTACCACAGGGAAGATGCAAATCATGTTGTATTCATTGACTGCAGTTGACAACTATCAAAAACATCTGTGCATGAATTAATAAATCAGTAAACTCTACGTTTTGGGATGACTGAATGTGATCTCATCCAACTTCAATTCAATTTCTTCATACCCCTCTTTGCATTTCCCTCCAGTTATTCTGGCTCTTTTGCGACTAAAAGCCAAGCATCGTGGATAGTGTTCTATTTATACTAATGAGTTTAAGTAATGGGGATGAACATCTCACCTGATGACGGAACACCATGTAAGCAAAAGCGAAGAAGACGATAATAAAAGGAAGAAGTATCGGTGTGACCACACAATACACAAGTCCAAGCAAAAAGTAAAGTTGTATGCGAGGCTCATACGTAGCGAAGTCCAGAAAACCGGGGTCCATCGCCTGCTCCCTATCTAGATCTGTTTTAACCAGTAACCCGTTCTTAAGATGGAACAGAATGAAAGGAAGCACCCTGAGGATTTCCATAGCTATTCCAGCCCAACCATCAACCATTATGTATGTAATGAAAAAGGTGGCCTTCATTGGGATTGACACTCCAATGGTGCTTGGAATACTACAAGAAACACATTGCTCAATATCAAATACTGAAAACGAGATGAAATAGGTTGTAGACACAACTTCCAGTTGGCATCCTATTTTTTTCCCCTCTAAATAGAAGGACTAGTACAACAAATTAGCAACACAATAAGGTAATAGAACTTTCACGGTATAGACAAGCTAACAATCCCAATCAAGCAAGGTTTTACTATCTTCGAAGTTGCCATTTTTAAATGACATTTTCTAGCTTGAAAGTTCATACACTTAAAATTTTATAGAGTAGTTGAGGTAGAAAAACAGACAATATAAGGATGATGCCTTTGCATGCACAAGCATGTGCATAAATCTTTTACAAGTATGCCATAGGGTATAAATTTGATGCCATATGATTTAGTAAGATGTTTTAGCTATCAAGGTTCAAGAAGTACTTTTGATTAGACAATAGTTCAAATAGACGGATCCAGGCGGGGGCCGGCGAGGGCCCTGCACAAATTAATTGTTCAATATGCTTGGATCAATACAGTGTCAAACTGATGGACCAATGTCACAAGAATGAAAAATTATCTAGTATTTTGAAAACATTTCATACCTAAAACTCTGTGGTCTCCAAATAGAGACAATCCTGGACGTAACTACTTATCAAGCTAAATAGCAGGGCACAGAATATCAAACAGATCCTCTACATGCATGAATCAAAGTAACTTACTCGGATGCCGACTGATGCAAGAATTTATGGAGCTGTTGAAATGCTGTTCCCGTAATAATGCTTCCAAGGAACACATTCACAAGGATAAACATATAATATTTCCCAGCAGATCTTCTCTCCAAAGATGAGAATGATGTGAAACCTTCTATCTGAGACATGGTCATCAAGACCATAGGGACTAGGAGGAGGAAGATCTTTAGTACAAGTCCAGGAAGAACCCCTTGAATGAAAGCCTTGACAAACTTCCTGAATTATCTCCAATTAAAGTTAGAATATGCAGACATAACTCAAAGCAACTTAAAGCTGCTGTATGTCTTTGATAGAGTGTCGTCTACTACATCCTACTAAATGTATAGCACAAGCACAACAACTAAAAGTATCTGTAAGCCATATCCCCAGAGTTCATTAAACATCTAAAATCTAAATTATTTAGAAAATCTTACAAGCCGGATTCTGCTTTTCTGAGAAAAGCAATTCTGACTCAAAGATTTCTGAAAACATTGAGGAGAAAAACAAATACACTACAGCAATACTAACAACAACAACCAAGCCTTTATCCCATTAGGTGGGGTCCCCTACATGAATATGATTATGCCATTCAATGTATCCTCCGTTAGACCATGGTAAGCCAAGTCATACTTAAATCTCAAATTCACAAGGAATCTCAAAATACAAATCCTAATGGAGAAGCATACAAGCATATATGGAAGTGTCCCCCAAAAAAAAAGGCTAATGCATTAAACCTTAAAGATATGGGGGCCTGTATTTCCATTTCCCATTGTTTTCCTATATCAGAGTTTAAAAATGATCCTAAAAACAACTTATCATTCCACCATAACTCTGATGTTAAGGACATCAAATGAGATGCAAGAGAGGCCCTGATATGTGCATTAGGATCCCCCCAACAGGATATCACAAGCATAGAAGTCAAATTTAAAACTCCCCACTAAGTCCATATACCCCTGATAGTTGATTGTCATCATGGTATTTTAAGTACTTTATAGTATATCAAACAAACTCAAGTCACCTTCATCACATAAGCATCTAAGCCAAATACAGTCCCAACATTGAACAATGAAAGGTCTAAAGGCAGCAGTAACAAAATATCTTCTATATCATGCTTCGCATGTGTCATACTACATATAAATCTCTCAAATGTTCCATAAACTTTTTAACCGCCAACCCTCTCGGAAATTCAGTTAAAAGAAGCAAGCATTAGCAGCCTGTGTCTAAGCATAATACATACAAATAACAACACATAGACAAGTTTCATAGCTTGCCAATTTCTGTAATGCAGTCCCTTCTCTTTAACCAACATCTATGGAAAATAATTGGCACATCTAAGTTCATTAGATCCTCCCCTCTCCGCATATATAGAACAAAATGAAAAGGCATGCTTAATTAGCATCGGTTATAAATTGAGGATGCAATGTAAAAATCAATTTCTGGAGGATCAGTATATCACATATAGTGCACTGCATAGATTCACCTGCCAAGGCATGAGAGGAAACAAGGACAGTCCAAAGAATTGTGGAAGATGGAAGGGAAGAAACTCACATTTTGATAATATTCTTTAGAAAAGGAAAATTCTTCTGAATCCCCTCGATGTTTGCTATAGATTGGACAAATGCAATGGGGACCATGAAAAAGAATACAAGGAAGAAAAATGCAACGGCCATGAAAAGCTTCCGGATGTTTCGTTCAACATATGGTATTGCAAGATTATCCCAATAAACATCACTTGGCTCAGGAGCCCATTCAGTTAACCAGAGAGTAGGGTTACTTGATTGCTGAGTTTGAGCACAAACAGCTGCTCCCCATCGAGATTTGAACGAAACAAAGGCTGCAGGTAAAACAGCCTTAGGATTACTCTGAACTCTTTCCCGTTCTTCAGTTTCCTATATAACATTCAAAGTGTTAGCCAAGAGATGAAACAATCCACTGTCACATTCAGGTTGAAACAGAAAACTGTCTGTTCCCCATCCCTGTTCAACTGGTCATGAACATTTAATTCCTCATTTTTCTCAACAGCAAAACAAGATAATACTTCATTCATAGAGCAAAGCTGTGTAGGTTGACAATAAGATTCCACAACATATTCATTGAGGAAATAGGCAATGAAACAGCTGAAGCAAATTTCATAAAGTCAGGAGCACTCCCATCTCCATGCATATCTTCTCATGGTTTCTAATGCGTACTATCCTTTACATGTGATTATGTTGAACAAACATGGTTTGCACATCAGTAACAGGTAAACAACCGATTTGAACTCAACTATCTTTTCAAACTTTTATGGAATTTTGAATCAATTTGAAGTGTCCAAGCGCCATAAACATGTACAACATGGTTTGCTGGGGAGGAATGAAGAGTCCTAGTATCAAAAATTTATAACATCACCATGACAAAATGACCTTACGAAGGACAGCAGCAATTTACCATACTTCCATGAAATTTATTTGCTAGAGTAAAAAATGATTGCTTCTTAAACATTTCACCAACAAGCAAACCGCATGGGAACTCAAAAGGAAAGAGAAAAGAAATTGGAGCGGTAACACTTCAGCGAAATGTTCTCATTATCCACATTGTATTCATATAATTGATTTCTCAATGACTGGATTTCAGCTTTCAGCCAAATAACCAAATCTCATCTTTTACGTGGTTTTTCAAGTTTAACAACAATGGAAACCTACAAAAAGATCAATCTATCTGAAAAACAAAGGATATTAGTTTTGATGAGCTTGGCAGATCAAATATTCCACCCGCATGAACCAAGCAGATTTATGTTTACTGCCTTTGTATTCTGAACCTCTGTTAGCAAATTCGTGTTTTTTTCGCGTTTTCTGTTTTTTCCGTTTTTTATACGTTTTCCCGTCTTTTTCCAAAAAAAGGGTAAAATTCGTGTTTTTTTAAGGGTTGCCTCATTTTTCAAAGAAACGGCCGAAAAACGTAAACGACAAAAAAAAAACGTACGTTCAAACACTCCAGTTTTTTTTAAAATTCTATCCTTAATTTCCTTCCAACCTTTCCTATCCTCTCTTATAACGAGTATCGACTCTCTGAATTCTAGATCTGGAGATTCTGGACTCTCTAGTCTCGACTCTCGAGACTTTCGACCCCATCCCCATCCTTCTCAATATCTTGCAGTAGATTGAACTCAACCCCATCCCTCATCTTCTCAATCTCTTGCAGCATATTACAAATGCTCATCTTCTTCAAATTTTGCTTTTCGTAGATCTGGGTTGAGGGTTGGCACCGTCGTTTGGGGGTTGCTGCAGATTATCTCTGGCCGGGCAGAGGGTCTGAGTTGTGTGTGCCTGTGTGGTTGGTGCTCGATCTGCTGGTGGTGCTGTCTGCCGTCGCCCGTCGGTGGCTGCTGGACTCCGGAGGTTCCTGGTGATTTGATTTGGAACTGGAAGAACCCAATTGAAGTTCTCTTCAATTTTGTAAGTCCAAGTGTCCAACTTCGTTTTTCTATTTTTAATCTCTTGGAATTTTGAATCTCTTGGTTTGTTTGCTACTTTGCTATTCTGGAATTAGGGAATTCTTGTGCCAGAATTTTGTTAACTTGAGTATGTTAAGCTTGGACTTTTGCAGAATACTTGAAACAACAATATCTGCAAGTTCAAAGCTACAGCCATTCCATTTTCATCCATCGTCCCCCTGCCCTCTTGGCCTTTGCTCTCAATAATTAATCATCTTTTTGTATTGTAGAATGGGTAAGAGTTTCTGGTGTTTGAGAATTGAGATGCCAGTTAAACTAAGCTCAGTTTACAACTATATACTTTGTATAATTTATAATGCACGGCAACGATATATGTTTGTTATTCTAGATAGTAAATTTGCTAGTCATGGTGGATATATGTTTGCTAGTCATGGCAACGAAGTCTTCAATGGAATGGATAAGTCATAAGTCATAACTTATGTCATATAAATTTGCTATTCTGACTCTCTGAGTTTGTGGGTTTTTTTTTCAGAACATGGTGAGGACGAAAGATGATTTTTGGCAATATGCTGAACAACTTGGTAGCCGCTTTAAGTGCAAATTTTGCAACCGTGATTTTTCTGGAGGTGTATCTAGATTGAAATTTCATTTATCTGGAATTAAAGGTCAAGATGTTGATATTTGTACACAAGTGACAGACGAAGTTCAAGCCAAAGCATATTTGCATTTTATGGGGAAGAGTAAGAAACTCAAAAGTGGAACTAGTGAGTCAAGCACTTCAACTGAAAGTCATATGGGTTCTTCTCCTTTTACATCAAAGAGTTTGCATCAAAGTACTATGCCACAGATGATTAAGAAGATGGATAAAAGTGAGGTTGATAAGATGCTTGCCAAGTTTTTTATTTTGAACAACATTTCATTCAATGTTGTTCAAACACAGGCTTTCATTGATTTCATCAAAGTTGTTGCTGAGTTTGGTTCAACTTACAACTTGCCTAGCTATTCTACCCTCGGGACAAAACTCATTCCAGAGGCAAAAATTCCAGTTGATGAATATGTTGCCAATGTTAAGAAATCATGGATTAAAACT
>JAOWBR010165777.1:0-11822 GCA_028571145.1 Dionaea muscipula
CATGTCTCTCGTGACCGTCTATTTACTAGACATAAGAACTAAATGAGGTTGTCTCCGTCTCAAAAGAACAAATGACCGTATGAGGCTGTCGTTGTCTCTTGTCTTCATCCTATATGCTGTTTATGATTGTCATTCATACACTATAAGGCATGTTAGACTATAGACTTATACATGATTATATGTATGTTTACCGTATGGACCCTCTACCCTTAGTCGACCTAGTCGGTTGACAGTGCTTCACTGTGGGTTTAGGTACTCAGGATGATTAGTTGGATGGATGCCAGGATGGGACGATGCTCGCCTCTAGGATGTCTACCTGCCTGTCTGTTTGTCTGTCTATATGACTTTGTGTATGACTAAACACTGGTTATGACGTATAAGAAGACTCCGCTGTGACTTGACATAAGCACGTATGGCTATCCCCCTGACTCAGGGGCAATCCTGTATATATTTGATTGTCTCTGTCATTTGGTTGTTTGCATGCTAGTATTCTGTGTGCTTGTCTGGGTTCTTAGACTTCAATGACTCGTAGACCGGTTCTACGGGTTATTGTCGGTTCCACCCGGGCTGGGCTGTTACACGTGGTGTGACGACCGACCAATGGCAACGTAGATTTTTATGGCCCCGAGCCAAATGTTTTGTAATATTAATCAAGGTTGTTCAAAACCTTGTCCATCCATTTAATCCAATTGATTTGAGCGATCAAATGTATAAGGTGAGGATGTAATGTCTCCCTTGGAAAACCAAATTGCATCACAAGAACCAACTCTCATCATCGTTCAAATCCTAGACCCGAACCTAAACCTCTCATCAATGGATCAGAAACCCCAAGGGCAGAGGATCCTGTCACTAAAGCTATAAGCAAACCTGTAAAAGGAAGATGACCCCACTGAGAAAGAAAGCAATAAACAGGAGAAACTAAGAAGAAAGTTCGGAGAAACTCTGAAGTTCAAAGGAAGAGAAAGAGAATCGACCCCCTTACTAGCAAAAAGTGAAGGCAGAAGGAGATGAAGCATATGAGAACAAGGTAAGACGGAGAGGAGGAAAGACTGAAGTGAAGTTAAAAGAGATTTTTGAGCTTGTTGATAAAGGAGAGAGGAGCTTAATTGTAGGGGGGAACTTAAATCAAAAGGAACAAATGGAGAAAGACAAAGAAAGCGACGTTTTGGATAATGTCCTGGAGAAAATTAGCGATGTTTTGGATGCACAAGGATGGATAAAATTGTTTGGGAATGAGGAGCTAATGTACCCCAAGGCAGTAATGAAGTTCTATGAAAATTTAGAGGTTGGATTTAAAGAAGAGAAAAGATGAATGGACAAAATCTAAGGTGTATGGAGTGGAGAATGAAATTGATGCAAAGTTCTCATGAACTATTCTAAGGGTTGCAAGCAGAGGGTTCTGGAACTGTCTTAAAGATGATTGGCCGGATTCCAAACTTTGTATTCCTTTGATTGCCACACAGAGGCTTACAGGAATCGACTCCTTGGAGCTACCAAGAAGAGTTAAAGAAAATGAAATTAGACCAATGGCCAGGATGTTGTATTTGTTGGTAATAAAAAATGTACTCCCTAGATCTGGAAAGAAGAATGAAGTTAGGTGGTTGGATCTCACTTGCATAGAGCATTGGTTTTAATGAATAGGCTTAGCATGCCAAGGTTGATGATTAAAGACATGACTCATTTATTCACACTCATGATCACAATCTGTCATATGGTTTTTGGATTTCTATGCTTCTGAAATATTTTGAGGAGTTGGTTCCAATAGCAAGAATATGACAGAGGATAGATTATGAAAAAATAGCTCAAATGTGAATGTCAAGAGATTGCACTTAACTGAACTAAAGTTTAATGCTCACATAAACATGTACAAATGTCATACACACAAGTCATACTCACAAGCCATCAATTATGTAAATCATCCAAGAATCAAATGCCTTATGAGGTTAAGCAAAGAGCATAGTATCAAGTAAATTTTAACAAACTATGCTCAAGTTCCAAATGTTGAAATCTTTCTTTGCTCAATGGTTTTGTGAATATATCGCCAAGTTGATTCTTTGTCATGCAAAATTCCAACTTTGTGTCCCCTTTCTCAACTTGATCTCTGAGAGAATGATGTCTCACATCAATATGCATGCGCATGAAATGATGCATAAGATTCTTAGAAAAGAAACTCGCACACCACATTGTCACACAAAATGGATATGCAGTCTGGATCAATCATGAAGTCTCTAAGATGATGCTTTTAAAATTTGCTTCTTAGACGCCCATGATACAAAACATGATCCAAAAAAGTGACACATACCAGAGGTGTTTTACCTATCCATGAGACATCCTGCGTAATCTTAATCATCTCTTCCTAACTTACAAGCTAGTGATATAGGGTTGTCTTGTGCCTTAGCTTCATTTAGCTCCTACTTCTTCAGTAAGTCCTTGATGTGCTTCCCATTAAAAATCTTGTAATATCACCAATGATGTTGTCAAGTGAGTGTGATAACACTGTCTCCAACTTCGTGCTTGAAGGGGTTGGTTTCCTTGTACTGTCTCCTGTCCGGAGCTGTGGGCACCATCAAGCTGTTCACGATCTCTTCATTTTCTCCATCAGCAGGTTCCTTATCTTCCCCTAAGTTGTTTTCCTTGTGATTTTCAGCTTTTTTCAGTTTGCTCAATTTCCAGGTCTGAATCATTCAGAGAAGGGTCAACTCCTTTGTTAAGTCCGAGCTCAATATCATTTCCCTACACATCAATCAAAATATTAAATTCGTCAAATAAGACATGAATGCTCTCCTCCACACACATAGTTCTTTTGTTGTAAACTTTTTAAGCTTTACTATGTGGTGAGTAACCCAAAAAGATAACTTCATTACTACATGGGTCAAACTTTTCAAGATTATCCTTTTCATTGTTGAGCACAAAACACTTGCAATCAAAAGTTCTCAAATCATTCAAATTTGGTTTCTTTTTCTTAAAAAAAACTCATATGGTGTTTTGTTCAACAATGGCTTGATGAGTACATGATTTAAAATGTAACAAGTTGTGTTCAAAGCTTGAGCCCAAAAGCTTCTAGTGAGTCCACTGTCCAATAGCATTGTTCTGGTCATCTCTTCATAGGTCAGGTTCTTTCTCTCTACAACACCATTCTGTTGTGGGGTCCTTGGAGCTGAAAGATTATGCTCAATGCCTTGTTCCTGTAAAAGTCAAAAAACTTGTGATTCTAAAATTTTTTCCCATGATCAGATCTAATGACATTCAGTGTGAGATTAGTTTGATATTAAATTCTCATGATAATGCTTGTGAATTCTTCAACTGTTTCCTCGTTTGTCCTAAAAAAATGTCGTGAGAAATCATCAACAATGACAAACATATACCTTGCTCCTCCTCTACTTCTTTGTCTCATGGGATTGCATAAGTCCATGTGAATGAGTTGCAAAGGTAAGGTTGTACTTATAAATTTCTTGAGCTTGAAAGAGGATCTCACATGTTTTCCCTTGACACATGCTTCACACAAGTTAGAGTTTGCATACTTCACATTTGACAATCCATGAACATACTCTTGCTTGCTTAACTTATTTATCAAAGAGAAACTAGCATGTCCAGGTCTTCTATGCCATAGAAATACATCATCATCAAGCACACTCATATAAGTAAGGTTATTGTAAGGAATATCATTCGAATCAACTTTATACACATTGTCAATCATTTTACCAATGAGAATGACATTATGAGTGTTCTTGTTAACAATTTCATATTTTTCAGAATTGAAAGTCACACTATTTCTCTTGTCACACAGTTGAGAGATGCTTAACAAATTGTGTTTTAACCCATCTACAAGCAAAACATTATCAATGAAGTGAGAGGGATTTCCCAATTTTACCAAAGCCAATAATATTCCCTTCTTGTTGTCCCCAAACATCACCGTGCCTCCTTTTCCGGCTAAAAGTGTGAGAAATAGAGATGAATCACCTGTCATGTGCCTTGAGCAACCATTATCAAGAAATTGTAAATTATCACGTTGGTTGCTCGCTCTCACTTCAGCCTGCGCAAAAAGGATTCAGTTCCTTTTCTTGGGCACCCAAACTTGTTTGAGTCCCTTGACATTAACACGGGATAAATCAGTAATGGAAGTATTCATGGATGTTGATGCTTCATCAGACTTTGCAGAAACAAATTGCATAATTTTCATGGATGTTATCATGTTCTTCATGCAATATTTATAGGTGTGCCCTATTTCATCACATGTCACACAAATTGTTGGAGAAGGCAAATCAATAAATTTTGACTTCTCAATTTTTTCTTGTTTACCATACTTCATCTTTTGACCATCAGAGTATGCTCCTTGCATTTTTATCAATTTCTCCACAAGCTCTTGGCTTTTCATAAGTTTTTCTTTCTTATCAATGGTCTCATATTCCTTCTTTTCTAATTTTCTGAATTTCTTCTCTAAGGCCTTATTCTTTCCATGTGGATTAGCTTTCAGTGACTTTTACAGACTAAGTCGATCAGTACTAGAGCTAGCTACATTGCTACAATCAACCTTTTTCACAACCTTCACAAAGTTTTGTTTGTTCAGCTCTAGGGCTCAGTTCCTAAGGGCAGCAACAGTTTCTTCCAGATTCTGAATTTTGTCATTCAATTCCCTCACATGAATGTTTCTACCTACATTGTTTCTTAGCTCTACAAATTCAGCTTCAAGCTCTAGCAATTGGTTTTGCAAACAATTCTTCTCAGCTTTCAAGATATCATTATCAATTGTTATGACATGCCAATAATCAGTTAAGAACTTGTTCTCATCAGACAAGTTATTATAACTAGCTACATGGTCAATGAACAATTCAACCAATGTGTCATGAGGTATCTCATTAATTATAATAAGAAGTTTAGAGGATACCTTTCCAAGTTTTTGTTCATCGACCACCATGCTTGGTCCTTCATCTGCATCAGCCATCAAACAATATTTCATTTTGGCTTCTTTGTTTTGTGGTTCTTCTTCTTCTTCTTCTAAATCAGTATCTCCCCAAGCAGCTATAGCTATCATGGCTCTCTTCACATCTTTGAGGTGGTAGGTTGACGTGATTATGTCCGACTCATGCATTATCGAGAGTGATCCAGCTCAGAGTGCTTGTGGTTCGTGGTCAAGAGCTTGGGATTGGTTGATTGAAGACACGCTCGTGATGGTTCGTGACGCTCGGCTGAACCGTGGACGATTGGTGACATACCTGGACACGTGTTTCATATTAGTAAAGTCACCACGGAAGACGACGGACGAGCACGGAGTGAAGCGGAGCTTGGTGTACGCGTGGAGGCCGAAGTTGGGACAAACACGGCCAGGCCTTGGGGCCGTGTGTCTCAGCACACCCGTGCTTCGGGTTCAACTGGCAACGTGTTTTGTAACAAACACAGTCGTGTTTCTATGAAACACGCCCATGTTGGGCTATTTTTAGGCAGACGTGTTTTATTTTCGACGTGGATTTGTTTCCATTAATTCTCCTTTGTTTTAGTTGGCTATTTAAAGCCTTTAAGAACCCTTATGGTAATGAGACTTTGATGATAGTGAGATTTCTTTTCGGTGAGAGTGGATTCTCTTTCCGGTTCCTTTGTGAATGATAGATCTCAACGGAGTGAACCTCTGTCAAGATTCATTGACTTATCATTCGGTCTTCCGCATCCAAGTATGGCGTCTATAGTACCATGGTTTGCTTCTTTGTGGTTATCGTTGGGTCTCGGACAAGTTACCGTGGTTCATGTCACGATCGGGGTTGTCGGGTTATGGTTTCCACCAGGTTCGAGCCGAAAGATTCTTGACGTCATTGATTCCAGTTCGGGTTCTACTGCAGGTCGTCTAGGTTTGGGCAAGATCGTATCATAGGTCTTATGTTCTTTTCCTTTCTCCTGCCTCGATGTTGGATAATCTTTCATGATATGACCAGGTTGTTTGCACTTGAGGCAAAGATCATCTTTCTTTGAACTTACTCCATAGTTTGAGGACGATGACTTCCCTTTTCGGAATTAGGATCTTCTGTTGGACCTCATCCTTTTGAACATCCTTCGAAAACCCTTGATTAGCGAAGCCATGTCATCATCATTCATCTCTTCTTTATCTGATGTTTGGTCAGCTTTAAGTGCCAGTGACTTTCTCTAGTTGTAGGAGTTGGTTCCCTCATGCTCTCTCAGACTGATCTCATGAGTGAGTAGAGATCTAATTAGTTAATCGACCTCCAGCTTCTTCAAGTCTCTTGCTTCTTATATTGTTGTGTCTTTTGACATTCAGATCTTGGGCAATATCCTCAGTATCTTCTTGAACTTCTCCTCATTTGAGTACTCCTTTTCATAGCCTCTAAGACCGTTCACACCCTTAGTGAACTTTGCAAACACGTCGGCTATGGACTTTTCATCCTCCTTGGTTGTTTTGCGTGCGGAAACTTGGTTGTACTCATCTGAAGACAATGTACACAACAGCAAGTTGAGTGTTCGAGTACTCTGTTTAGCTTTCTTGTATTCAATTTCTCCCCGTTTATCCTCTTCAATGGTCACTCCAGTGTTGATGATGATTTTGATTGGTTCTTGCTTGGCAATCTTCCATAGCTCATAGTCATTGCACTTTATGTGATTCTCTATTCTGTTTTTCTAATGACCATAGAAGCTATCGTTGAATAGTGGAAGCCTTGCAGCGGATTGACCTTCTTGAAACAGTGTTGTGTTGTTGTTCATTGTCACTCTCGGGTTGTTAGACCTGAAAAGTATTCTCACATAGACAATATTTTCAGACAGTTTTCCCCTTGTTGGAGTCAGTTCCTTTGAACTATGAATGCTATCAACGGAAACAGTTTATACCACAATATATTTTAGTGTTGGATGTAATGTTACCAATAATGAAAACAGAATGATAAAATTGATATGAGTTAGATTCAGAAGATGTAAAGCATACAGTTTCCCAATTCCCAAACAATGACTCCAGTGTGTTTTCAGTTAAATGGAGTCGGTTCCTGTGAGTTGTAAGACATGCAGTGAAAATATTTCAGCTTCTGTCAAACATGTTTGTAATGAAAGATACAACAGGACAAACACAAAGAAACATGTATGGTAAAGAATCTTAATATTCTTTATTGTATGTAAGTGTCACTTATTTGAGTGCAACCCTACATACATGATGAGCTCAATGACTCTAGCTCACCCACTCAAGCCTCACTCAAGGCTTCACTCAATACCTCACTCAAGGTGTTCAACTCAAGCTCTACTCCGAGCTTCACTCAACACCTCACTCAAGGTGTTCAACTCAAACTCTACTCCAAACTTCACTCAACACCTCACTCAAGGGAGTAGAGCTTCACTCAACACCTCACTCAAGGTGTTTAACTCAAGTTCTACTCCGAACTTTACTCAACACCCTTCTACTTTGAAGGTGTTTAATTCTACAGCCTCTAGATTGTACACTCGACAATCCTCACTCAAGGATGTCCACTTTTCTCGCTTCTCTAGAAGTGGTATGACTCAGCTCACCTAACTTTGGATGTAGCCCAACTCAACAACTTCCGCTCAGAGGTTGTTCATCTCTACCATCATCAACTATGACATGGCCCTCTCAAGCTTCTCCTCCAAAGCATGGATAACTCGACAACTTCACTAGAAGTGTCCACTTGGAGATGCAAGATAGATGTGGATATGATACTTCTTCAAAGCATGAATATTACATGAAAGCACATACCAATAAGGATGCAAGACAGAAACTTTGATAATCAAACCTGAGTTAGGATGGAAAGTGTAATGTGTTCAGGTCTCTGTGTTAAGGGGTCGGTTCCTTCTTACTCCTATGGCTCCAGAAATTTTTCTCCTTGCACGCACACTAATTTCAAGAAGTGAAATCAGCATATAACAATGTGGTCCATGAGAAAATCGGGTATTCTTATTCTTAGAGGGAAAAAGTCCTAGCTATGTTTGACCATTACTTTGGGTAAAGTCACATGTAATGGTTTAGCCCTTAATGGTCACCATCAGCTATTCCAAGATGGAAAAAGTCATCCCTGACTTTCTCTTCTTCATTCTTCCAAGGAAACTTTATAGCACAAATGGGAAATATAGAGAAAAGGCTTGAAGGGATATCTTTTTGGGCAAGGAACGGCTAAACCAAAGGCTAGGGAGTTTAAGCTGATGGAGGTCAACATCAAGGTAAGTCTGGTAAAAAACATAAACCTATTTCCCGCTCAACTGAAAAATCATCCCACGCTCAGCTATCCTTCACAACGGGGTCAGTTCCTAAGGCTTAAGAGTATGACTGGTTGGAATTAAAATTAATGTGACGTGTGTGTATGAATCCATCCAACCAGATTATAATCATATTGTTTTAACCTTTCGAACCTCGTTGATGTGTATTCACGTGACATTTCATGATCATCTTGATTCCCTTTGTGCTTTGTCTCCAATGTCCATGGCACTTCTCTTGGCTCTCTTCATCTCCTCTTGCTCATGATATTTTATTTCATCTTATCTTTACATCCTTTGCTTGCTTGTGATGTTCCATTTGATCAAATTGTCATGGAAGCTATATCCAACTCACTTCCTGTCACACTAATTAATCCTTGCAAGCTCATTAAATAATCATACATTCATTTATTTGTTAATCATCAAAACATATTACGTGAGTCAACACGACTGCAACTGGGTGTCAACTGAATCTGGATGTCGACTGAATCTGGGTGTCGACTGGATCTAGGTATCGACTAAATCTGGATGTCGACTGAATCTGTGTGTCGACTGGTTCCGGGTGTCGATTGAATCTGAGTGTCAACTGAATTTGGGTGTCAACTAAATTGTCCAACAAGACTGAAAAACTCAATTGAATCTAACCAATTCATCTGAATCATCATAACTGATCAAATCCTTATTAACACAAATAAATCAACCCTAACTCACTACGAATCTCTGAAAATCTATTTTCACACAAGGGTTTTGTGAAAATATCAGCTAATTGTCTCTCTGTTGGTACATATTCAACTTTGACATTTCCCTTCTCCATATGATCTCTGATGTCAATGTGCATAGTTCTTGAGTGCAACACTGGATTCTAACTAATTGCAATTGTACCAGTGTTGTCACATAGTATGAGAATTTCCTTCTCTTTAATCCCATAATCCATCAACTAATGTTTGATTCAAAGCACTTGTGTACAACAACTTCCAGCAGCAACATACTCAGCTTCTGCAGTAGAGGTTGCAATGGAAGTATGTTTCTTACTGAACCATGAAACAAGTCTGCTCCCCAAGAACTGACAAGTACTTGATATACTTTTCCTATCCACTTTGCATCCTGTAAAATCTGAATCTGAAAAATTAATCAGCTTGAAGTCTCCTTCTTTTGGATACCAAAGTCTAACATCTTGAGTCTTTTTGAGATATTTTAAAATCCTCTTTGCAGCTGTTAAATGACTCTCCTAGGGACATGCTTGAAATCTTGCACAAACTCTAACTGAGAAAGCTATATCAGGCCTGCTTGCTGTTAAATACAACAGTGAACTAATCAAGCCTCTATACTTGTTTTGATCCACATCCTTTCCATTGACATCCATATTCAAACTAACTCTTGTACTCATAAGAGTTGAAGATGATGCACTTGATCCCATCTCAAACTTCTTGATCAAATCTCTTACATACCTGCCTTGATTGATGAAAATATCATTTTCTAGCTGCCTGACTTGCAGTCCTAGAAGTAGTTTAATTCTCCCATCATACTCATCTGAAATTTGTTTTTCATCAAATCTGAAAATTTCTCATAAAGCTTCTCATTTTCTGATCCAAAGATGATGTCATCTACGTACACTTGAATCAAAAGTGTATTTTCCTTATCTTGAATTCTGAACAATGTCTTGTCAATGGTTCCCTTCTTAAAACCATTATCCATCAAAAATTATGAGAGTTTCATACCAAGCCCTTGGTGCTTGCTTCAATTCATAAAGAGACTTCTTTAATCTGTAGACTTTATCTTTATGTCCCTTGACTTCAAAACCTGGTGGTTGTTCCACATACACTTCTTCTTCAAGCAATCCATTCAAAAATGCACACTTCACATCTATTTGGTACACCTTGAAATTCTTGTGAGCTACATATGCAAGAAACAATCTGATGGCTTCCAATCTTGCTACAGGTGCATATGTCTCATCAAAATCTATCCCTTATTCTTAGGAATATCCTTTTGCAACCAGTCTAGCATTGTTTCTCATAATTATACTATTCTTATCCATCTTATTTTTGAAAACCCACTTAATTCCAACCACATTCTGATTCTTGGGTCTTGAAATAAGTTCTCAAACTTGATTCCTTTCAAATTTATTCAGCATAGTGTGAAGTTGTCTTTTTATTCTTACACCAGCTTCAATACCTCTAATAACCAACTCAGGTGGATGGTCTCTGAGCCATGTCAAGTTTGGTTGATTCAATTGTGTAACTTCTTGAGCTTCTGGTACATCTTCTGGATCTTCTGGATCTGCTGCATGTTGTTGTTAAATGTCCATAGCTTCAACATATTTAGATCTCATTTTGGGAACTGCTGCATCAATATATACTGAATCTACAACCTTCATCTTCTCAGTTTCTTCAACAAGCTTGTCCAAAGCATTAACATTGAAGTGTGCATGTGGTTCATCAAATACCACATGAACCGACTCCTCAATCACCATAGTCCTCTTGTTAAGAATCCTGAAAGTCTTGCTCACATCTGAATATCCTATGAAGATTCCTTCATCAGCCTTTGCATCAAAAGGTCTTCAAGTGATCCTTCCCATTGTTGTGGATAAAACAATATTTTCCTCCAAAAATGTGATAGTGAGCAATACTTGGCTTTCTTCCATTTCACACCTCATAGGGTGTTTTTCCATATTGTATATTGATCACTGTCCTGTTCTGAGTATAACAAACAGTGTTAATAGCTTCAGCCCAAAATATCTTGGGATGCCCTGCTTCTGTAGTCATGGTTCCAGCAGCTTCCTTCAAGGTTCTATTTCTCCTCTCAGCCACTCCATTCCACTGAGGTGTTCTTGTAGCAGGAAGTTGATGCACAATCCCTGCTTCAATACAAAAATCTGAGATGACTTGATTCAGAAATTCAGTCCCTCTGTTTGATCTGATCTTGATGATGGTCTGGTTCTTCTCATTCTGTGTCCTATTCATCAATTCTGTTAGCTTCTTCGATGTATCCTTTTTCTTATTCATGAATACTGTCCAAGTGTATCTTGAATAATCATCAACTACAACAAGTGTGTACTTCCACTATAAAAAATAGCCTTTTATGGACGGATTTACTACCGATGGACATAATCCTTCGGTTTTTTTCGCCCCTATCAATTTAAATGTCGACGGATTGCCAACGGATAATTAGTCTGTCGTCTTTCCGTCGGTGTTTAGAAACTAAAAAACATATACCGACGACTACTATTTATTCGTCGGTAATCCGTCTTATTTTAAAAAATATTTCTCACGGAAGTAATCCGTCGGTATAAACTGAACTTAGGGTAAAATCTTTCAACCTCCTTCTCTCACATTTCCTCATTCTGCTTCGTGCTTCCTCTCTCTCTCTCTCTCTCTCTCTCTCTCTCTCTCTCTCTCTCTCTCTCTCTCTCTCTCTCTCGCGATTGGCACACGACAGCAGCAAATGATGGCGTACGGCGGACGACGACAACAGCGGACGACAGCAGTGACAATGGCGGTAGGCTGTGGTCAGCAGAAGCGGTCGGTGGTCAGCACTCAACAAAACTGGGCAGTGGCGGTGGAGGGTAAATTCGATCCCTTTAGTTTTTTTTTTTTTTTTTTTTTGCTAATTTTTGTCGCTTTGTTATTTGT
>JAOWBR010165788.1:0-11821 GCA_028571145.1 Dionaea muscipula
CGCTTTTTATGTGGCCTCCTTTGTCCATAAGCAGGTTTGGGGATAAACCTATTTATAGACTTAGGTTGAGCTTTGTAGACTGATTTGGGATCAGCCTGAACTTTATTGATTTCCTTAGGTTTGACAGGAACCTTGGAACTAGGCACAAATTTGATCTTGGTGTCAGCTTTGGTCCCTTGACCTTTCTCTGAACCATAACCAACTTTGCCCTTAAATCCTAGACCTGCCTAACTCTAGTTCCAATTATTTGCTCAAAGACACGCTTAGTTCCCTCCAGTTTCTTCTTCGGCTCATCTTTGTCACTTTTTAGGGACTCATTTTCCTTCAAAAGAGCTTCATGGCTACACTACAAAAAAATGTTGGCGTTCACAAAGAAAATTTTTTTCGTGAATACTTCAAAATATGTCGTCTATAATTTTTAACGATAGCAAAATATTTCTGTCGTGAGTTGTTGTTAAAACTCTTCTCGTTAAACATTTATAACGACAAATAGTAATAGTACGCCATTATAAAATTTTAACGTGAGAACAAAAATTATCGTGAATAAAACATTTTAACGGCAAAATATTAATATATTAACGATAACAGGATGACATTAAATAATATCAAAATATCATATAATAATCTATCAACGAGAAAATTAGTTTATCGTTAATACTAATAATATTATTAAATAATATTATCTTAATATTACCATTAATATCAATAAATACTAATATTTTCATACTATTATTAATAATTGAATTACATATATATTATTACATTTATTATATATTAATATTTTTTTGATTATTACCAATAAATATTAATATTAATAAAAAAACATAATTTCATCACAATAATTATAAACCAATAAAAATTTCATTATAAAAACTAAAAAGATTCAAATGTATAAACCAATATTATCATTTTTTTATAAACCAATACAGACAAACAAAATGACCAAAACTTAATCATATATAAATAGACTTTCATCTATATACAAATACACTTTCACATAAATACCCATACAAATACACTTTCATCTACAAATATGTACATATACCCATACATCCACGTGTACATAAATGATAACCCTATGCACGTCACACCATGAGCAATCGGTGACGACAGAGCCGAAGCCCAGCAACCGTTGCCGACGACCACGTCGTCATCACCACTGTTATCGTCGGCAAGAACTGTTGGTGTCTTTGCAACGCCCCTTCCAACGTCAAGGACATGCCCACCCGAACACATGGTGTTGACAGCCAGTGCCCCTCACGACCAGGCACACCATCTAACTTCCCTGCAAGCCACGGCAACCAGCCCACACTCGACGTTGCCCCTGTCTCTTGGGACTACACCCTTTCAACGCTAACGGATGTTGGTCGCGACCCGCCTAGTTATTGTTGACGTCGACGCCACCGAGGAGTCACCCCACCGACCCCTAAACAACATAAAAATCAAACCTTTCACAACCAAATCGACCGAAAAATAAAGAAATCGAAGAATCAACCCCAAAAATTGATTAATTAAAGAGAGCGAACTTACCAATCAGAGGAGAGATCATTCGATTGCATCGCCGAAAGCATCGAGGCACGTCGTCGGAGCCGTCAAACCCTCCCGCCAAGCGCGACCCAACGCTCAACCCAGAAGGGTGACTGCCCGTCGTCCACTGTTATGCCGACCAGTGGCTCTCCGCCTCCCGTTCGCTAGGGCTCTGCTGCTGCTGCTGTCGATCGAAGAAGAGAAGGAATTAGGGTTAGGTTAATGGAATTTGGGTTTAAGTTATGTTAGGATTAAATAGCGTTGATATAGTACTGATCATTTAATTCAAAAAAAAAAGAAGAAGAAAACTATCGCAACATTTTTTTTTGGAACCGAAAAACTCAAATCTCATTCCACCATCAAAATCACAATACAGATTCGATACAACCTCTTTGCCAGCAAAAAATTATCGCAGCATTTTTATGTAAATAAAATAACTATTAATAATAACTATTAATATCAAAAAGAAAACCATCAAGAAGCCGTTCAAATAAATATTAATAAATTAAGTATTAATAATAAATATTAAAATAAGTATTGAAATTAAATATTAATATAAAAATGAAAACCATCACAATAGCCGTTAAAAAAATTATTTATATTTATTATTAATATATTAATAAATATATTATTAATATAATTATTAATGATATATATTATTTCAACAAAGGAAAATGACACAAATTATTTCTTTTTTTTATTCTTTTTGTGACCGAAATTTATGGAGTAAAATTATACACGTGTCCGTCTTTTTTTCCCCATATATAGTTAACGACAAAAGAGGCGTAAAATTAACGAGAAATTCTATCAGCAGTTGTTAAAATCTATTTAACAATGACAACAATATTTAATATGTCGTCAATGGTTTATTTGTTACGTGAGATTCTTATGTTGTCGTTAAAAATTTGCCATTAATATTTATATTTTTAGTAGTGCTAGTCTGAATTTCCTCATACTTGGTCAAAAGTTCTTTGGACATTGTGTGCATATCCAGGTCAGTAGGAGGTGAAGTAGAACTAAAATCAGAAGAGTTTACACGTGATGTTACCTCCTCCTCGTCACTTTGTGCCATTAGGCAAAGTAAGGCTTTTTCTTCAGATGAGGATGATGAACTTTCATCACTAGTGCTTTCATCTTTCTTTTTCTTCTATTCTTCCTCTTCAGACTTCAATGCTTTTCTTTCCTTCCTTTTATCCTTCTTTCAGTTTTTCTTCTCATCATCAGTGTACTTCTTGACAAGAGGATAAGAACAGTCTGCCTTGAGATGCCCTGGTTTTCCTGCAATTGTAGCATATAGCTTGTCCTTCCTTCCCTTTGCTATTGTCATCATCTTCATCCTTCTCCCTCTTATAGGGTTTTCTTGAAGATTCTCCTTTGTGGTACTTTTTTGTATACCTTGAGAACTTTTTGAATTTTTTCATGAGTAAGGCCATCTGCTCATGAAGATCCTCCTTCTTCTCCTCGGTCTTTTGAGATGATTGGGGTGCTACTACAGCTGGTACTGACTGTGTGCTAGCTTTTGCATGATCTTGATTGTTGAGTTCAAACTCGTATGATTTCAGATCTGAGGATAGCTGGAATGTGGTGGTTGTGGTCAGATTCTTTGTCTCTCTCATGGCAGTGACCTTCATGCTCCACTCAGTAGGTAATACACGTAAAATCTTCATACACATTTCTTTGTTAGTGTATGTCTTCCCAAGCATGGTTAATTCATCCACAATAGTAGTGAATCTTCTGTTCATTTCATTTATAGATTCATCATTCTTCATCTTAAAGCTTTCAAACTTTTGAATGGCCACTGTCAGCCTGTTCTCTTTTATATCTCTAGTGCCTTCACAAATGAGGATCAATTTGTCCCAGATCTGCTTTTGCAGTGGTACATGTCTTGATTTTCAAGAACATGTTATTGTCAAGTGTCTTCAGGATAATGTCCTTTGCCACATTATCCAGGTTGAGCCTTTTTTTGTCCTCACTGGTCCATTCTGACCTTGGCTTTGGCACTTGTGGCATTGTTGCACTGGTTGTAGCATCTGTGTCGACCTTCATTACCTGCAGTGGCCCATCATTGATTACATCCATCATGTCTTCATGTATAACTGCCAAATGAGCCTGCATTCGCATTATCCACTCATCAAACTTATCGATGGAAAACATAAGGATGCGTGAGAAGAAGTTTTGTAAGTCTATTGCTTAAAAGGAATATAAATGCACTTTAAAGAAAACTATAAAACAAACTTTAAAACTTTGAAAACTTTTGGGATCACTCTAGGTCAGAGACACTGCTCTGATACTACTTCTTGGTCCCTAAATAGGGGCTCTAAAAGTTCAGAGGGGGGAGGGGGGTGAATGAACTTGTTGGTTTTTAAACTTTTTCAACTTTAAAAGAGTTGTGCAGCGGATAATTTATATAGACCCTTTTAATTTAAAGTTTTCAAAACTGTTTTAATACATGTTCAATGTAATGTTGTCTGTGTGTGTGGAATGCAATGTAAGAAATTTAAAATGACACACGAAAATATAGAGGTTCGAGGTGGTGTAATCCTCTACTCCTCTCCTCTCCCTGTATGTAGGAGGAATTTCACTATTGTTTTTGGTACACCGATACAATAGTGATCAGTCAACATAATGACTGAAACATCCAATGCAGTTCCTTCGACTTGTGCCTTCAACTGCTATTGTAACACCCAAAACCGGGTGATACCGACGATAACTCGTGGAGCAATCCACGAGTCATTGAAGCCAAAGAAACCATAACCAAGGACATAAGACAATCAACTAAAAGGGGATAATATATATCAGATCCATCCAAATGACTAAAATATGAAACTATTCCTCAACAGGGGTCAATCAAGCTCATGGAATAACGTCAACATTCCATATATATAACCAAAACAATAATCGGGTCTCTCAGCAGTTAGATACATTCAATATGGAAACAAAAGCAGAAGCTAAACAAAGATAACAGAAAGAAATCCTAGAGGCAACATCGTCTGTCCGCAACATCCGTGTTGATATCGGAAGATGACTCCTGCCAAAAAAAGTAGGGGTAATATCCGTCAGCTATCACTAGCCGGTGAGATGAAATAGAGGCAAAAAGGTAAATGTCATAGTCGAAAAGATAAAATAATATACCGAAACGCTCAAACATTAACCATAGATCATAAACTGTTCAAAAATCCTTCATAGGAAAAGGTGCACACTATGAAAAAAATGTCACAGGACGAAACGACAGCCATGCTCTAAAGATACTCTTCCAAGTTATGAAATACATAAAGGGTCGTACACCGACCATAAAAACCCAAACGTCATATAACTGAAACCGCTCATAATTCCCAAGTAGATCGCACCATATAAATCTCATGAGTCACATGAGATCTACAAATTTAAATCGCTTAAAACACACAAGTTATAAACGATCCATACGTCTAATCGAACAGATATAAATCACTAGAGTCACAACGACCCTTAAATCACTAGAGCCACAAAGACCTTCAAATCCACAGATGCGATATAAAACACTATGGTCACAATAGACCCTTAAACCAGGATGTCGTAACATCATCAAGGAAAACTAAGAGAAAAGTCTCTATAAATCCAAAGACATAAATCGATAATGGATGTAACAGTCGGCCATATATAAAAAATTACACGTCTAGGATGTCCTAATAACGCCAACTTGATGTACATCTTGGTATGGCACCAGCGCGTGCATGTATCATCAAGAGGTAACCGTCCAGGTCTTTCTGCCGCGAACTGATCGACTTAAAGACGTTGTGACACCCGAAGGTGGCCTTAGCTTCTCAAAAGAGAAGAACTCCAAGGACTTGAAATCCTCATCCATATCTCAAGTCTACTAAACTCCCCAAAGGTCTATAAAACCTGTGAGCACGGTCAAACGATCGATCAAATCAAAGCAGAGGTGACGAGCCTCACATTAATCATAAAAACCATCTCACTAAAAATCCGATCTTGTCGAAAGAGAGGAAAAAGATCTGAAGCTCATAATAGTACTCATCCATCAAAAACATGGTAAATTCCTCAATAAAAGTGTTCCAAAACCATTCTGAATAGTCCACAACGAGATAACACAACCACGACCCGAGGGTCGAATACCATGACAAGAGATGAGCTAAACGAAAAAACCATATACATGAGTGAAAATTCGATAATGTGAGTCCACAAATCAAAACATGGAATATCATTGCAAGGAAAAGAATTCATCTGGATCCGAGGTCCTAAAGTATACATATACGATTCATGGAGTAGTCCAAAGCTACTATGCAAGTTAGGACCATATACTGCTCAAAGATAAAACAGGCGGAAAAGATACAAATTTAAAAGCTCAGATACCGACCATCTCATAAAACATCTCACCTCGGCAACAATGTCAAAACACATCAAGGATGCTCAATCCAAGCTCAACACGATCATGTGGATCGCCAATGGTTCTTAGAACACAATCATGGACAAAAGTCTCAAAACCCGATCATTGGCAATCACAAACAATCAACATCCCAAACAACCTCAATCATCTTAATCGACATCTCAAAGACCCTCAAACACGGGTTTGGGGTCGATCTTGACCATCCCCGGAACATTCTCAAGCGTTGGAGAACTCAAAACATCCTTAAGGACCAAAATAGACAATGGGGGACATCCTCGAGGACGTCCGTGAAGGACCCTGATGTTTTGTGCAAAATTCCAAAATTGTATGGTAGATCTCGTGGTGGACGTCCACGAGAACGTCCACCATACAAAATTGAATGGTGGATCCCGTGGTGGATGTCCACGATGACGTCCACCATACAAATTCTGCATTTCTGCAGAATTTTTGAACGCATGAAACTCAACCAAAATTCAACCCACACTCAATCCAAAGCTTCAAACCACTCACAAAACATGTAACCTTGCATGCCAAGCCTTCCAAGAACCTCAATCACACACCAAACATAAAATCATCATCACCAATACCAATCTAAGCATTAATCTATGAAAACCATGAATTAAACCACGGAATACATGGAACAACTCACCAAAACTCAACTCCCAAACCTCACACAAGTCTCAAAAGGTATGTCAAACCTAGTCAATACATCCACTACCATTAAACTCATGCAAATCTTAACTTCACATCTTCAAAAATCACTCTAAACATGAAAACTAAGGAAAAACATGAACGTAACCATGTAATTACCTTTAAAAACTCTAAGAGAAAGGCCTCCCAAGCATCCTCAAGCTCCCCACTGGTTCCTTGGGAAGAACTAAGGAAAACCAAGCTTGAATCCAAGTAAAAATGATGAACTCTTCAAGCTATCCCAAGAATCTCCAAGCCTCTCTTCTCCTTCTTCTTCTCTTCTCTCCTTATTTCACCTTGAATTCCCACGTGGGAATGAGCCAAAGAGTGGCTGAAATGGAGCCTTAAAACCCTCTTCCACCTCACTAATCCACTTCTACACTCCATCTAATCTCATTAACGCAAACACCTAAAGTCAACAAGATCAACTCAAGCTCTAACTAAGCTAACCCCCTTAAACGCGTCATCACATGTGGAAACTAATCCGCTATATCTCAAGCTCATCAACAAAAATCATAAAATTAAAACACGGTCACAATGAAACCAAATTCAAAACCTTAAAAACTATCACGTTAGAACCCGACTAATCCGGAAAAATCGGTGAAGTCAGCATACGTCAATAGAGTACTCATTGATCATGTCTCATCATCCCGGTCGTGCCGATAAAATCAAATCGGTCGTATGGAATGCAATGTAAAAAGTAGCCGTATGCCTATATAAAACTCGAGAGCACTATTCCCGAAAACACTATTCACCGAAAAATGGAAAATTTAAAAAATGATATAATAATCATAAATAAGCATAAAATAATATAAAAATCCATATAAAACACGGGGTAAAACATTCTACCCCTCTTAAAAAGATGTCGTTCACGAAATCAGAAATACTAAATCCAAATCAAATGAAGGTACCTTGTGAAAGCATTCATCGCTTCCACTCTTCGGTGGGACTCTCCCACCGTATGTAAGAATCAACATCAATCATCAAAACCGGCGAGGTCCCTAAAACCCCAACCTACTATCAAAAATTCCAACGAGCTACAATTCCATGTCACACCTCCCAAGCTATCTGTGGCTCAAAACCAGCACATATGACAACCTACACGAACAACCTCAACATCAAAATGTGGAAGACACACACCTCCAAGCTGAACTACTAGCAACACAAACCTCACGAGTCTGAAACCATCAACACACAAAATCTACCACAATATCTTAACACATCATCTGAAACAGAAAGGTCAAACCACCCACTATCACTAACAAACGAACATGATCCTTAGCAATCAAAATCGCCGGTTATGCTAAACCGATCCGATCCCTCAAATCAATCGGACATCACACTATCGATCAACTTCGATCGAAACACAAACCGGCTGAATCTTCAGTCTCAAAACATTCTTCATCAAAACCAACAAAAGAAGAATCACATCAAGATCAAACTAATTTCTCAATCTCCAAATTCGACTCATCCTTGTCAATCCATGTCCAAGGAAGAAAACTCAATCAATCTAAAACTCACGCATCAAAACTCTACACACAATTGCATCTCCCTCAAGATCAACAACATTAGCGAAAACGATCAACCAGGATCGAAATCCTCAATCGAGAAATCTCTCAACATCTCAATCAGACCACACATCTTCAAAAACATCAATTCAACAGAAACTGTCAACCAGGATAAAAAACCTAAGCAACCTGCCTACACGATAACAGGTGCAGATGTCCATCCACAAAGCATAACAAAACCTAAAACAACACCATCTCAAAAAGATCCATCTTAGTCACCCTGAATGGTGGAACTCAAACCCCCAGTCAAATCAAGAAAAGACCTAAGTCCTCATCAATAGTCGGATGTCCATCAATCTAAGGAAAAAGGATCCCCATCAACAGACAACCCAAAAGATCACTCATTAAGATCCATCATGAAAAAAGTCCAGGTGTCAAATGCTAAATCAAATAAACTTCACTTACAAGAGAAAGCCTCACAAAACTAACCACAACTCAACTCACAACAGAGAAACCTCTAATCTCCAACTCTACTATCACACCAAGTCACAAGAAGCCCAAACAACTCATCCCCGATGACCACCAATCGAGAAACTGGAGTCCCGCCAAAATGAATGTCAAGTCTCATCACCGTCAATCCTAACCATTAACTCATCAGTCAAAGCAACAGAACTCCTTTCCCAAAATAATCTAGTCTAGCTCGGTGCCAAGCTAGCCTATCAAAGCCAAAATGATCACAAGTCCCAACAAGAGAAAGTACCATCAGTGACTCAAAAATCGATCGACAACCTTAACCACTCACTGAACTCCCCGAAAGAGAAGAAATTAACAATGGATTACTCCCATGCACCTCACACCGTGCTATGAGGAAAAGAAATGAAGATGCTGTAAAAAGTAAAACTCAAGTACTCAAGAGGTCGAAACAATATCAGTAAAACATAAAGGTAATTACGAAAATCTCAATACCATCAAAATATCAAAAATAAGGTAACCTGAGGAAATGAGGAATACCTCTCCATAGTCCAAAATCTCAAATCTCGACTACATTTGAGTCACAAAACTCAAAATCCATGAAATTCTTATCAGGATAAAATCATGAGAACTCTATCTTCCACGAAGAATAGAGCGTAAATCATATTAAATTAGGCTATATCTCACAAACCACACCTAAAAAATACGAGTACTTAAAATGCATAAGTAAGATCAGGTCAGAAAGAACAAGTAAAACTCACCGGATGCTGGGAGACGATGCCTCTAGGAGAAGTAAAAGCTAAATTCTAGAGTCAAAACTCATGGAAGAAACCAAACGGAAGTGAACGGGTCTAAAAATGAACCGATCCGCTCTGATACCACGAATGTAACACCCAAAACCGGGTGATACCGGCGATAACCCGTGGAGCAATCCATGGGTCATTGAAGCCAAAGGAACCATAACCAAGGAGAAAAGATAATCAACTAAAAGTGGTTAATCAATCAGATCCATCCAAATGACTAAAATTTAAAACTATTCCTCAACAGCGGTAAATCAAGCTCATGAAATATCGTCAATATTCCATTGATACAACCAAAACAATAATCGGGTCTCTCAGCAGTTCGATACGTACAATATGGAAATAAAAGCCGAAGCTAAACAAAATAAACAGAAAGAAATCCTAGAGGCAACATCATCTATCCACAGCATCCGTGCTGACACCGGAAGATGACTCCTGCCAAAACAAGTAGGGGTAATATCCGTCAGCTATCACTAGCTGGTGAGATGAAATAGAGGCTGAAAGGTAAACGTCATAGTCGAAAAGATAAATAATAAACTGAAAAGCTCAAACATTAACCATAGATCATAAATTATACAAAAATCCTTCATAGGAAAGGGTGCACACTATGAAAAAAATGTCACAGGACGAAACGACAGCCATGCTCTAAAAATACACTTCTAAGTTATGAAATCCATAAAGGGTCGTATACCGACAATAAAAACCCAAACGTCATACAACTGAAACCCCTCATAATTCAAAAGTAAATCACACGCTATAAAAATCATGAGTCACATGAGATCTACAAATGTAAATCGTTTAAAACACACAAGTTATAAACGATCCATAAGTCCAATCGAAGAGATATAAATCACTAGAGTCACAAAACTTAAATCACTAGAGCGATAAACACCCTTAAACCCACAAATGCGGTATAAAACAATACAGTCACAATAGAACCTTACATCAGGATGTCGCAACATCATCAAGGAAAACCAAGAGAAAACTCTCTTTAAATCCAAGGACATGAATCAATAATGGATGTAACAGTCAGCCATATACAAAGAATCACACATCTAGGATATCCCAGTAACGCCAACTTGATGTACATCCTGGTATGGCAGCACCGCGTGCATGTATCATCAAGAGGTAACCATCCTGGTCTTTTTGCTGCGAACAGATCGACTTAAAGATGTTGTGACACCCGAAGGTGGCCTTGGCTTCTCAAAAGAGAAGAATTCGAAGCACTTGAAATCCTCATCCATATCTTAAGTCTACAAAACTCCTCAAAGGTCAATAAATCCTCCGGGCCCGGTCAAACGATCGATTAAATCAAAACAGAGGTGACGAGTGTCACATTAATCATAAAAACCATCTCACTAAAAATCCCATCTTGTCAAAAGAGAGGAAAAAGATCTGAAGCTCATAAAAGTACACATCCATAAAAAACATGGTAAATTCCCCAATAAAAGTGTTCCAAAACCATTCAGAACATTCCACAACCAGATAACATTACCACGACCCGAGGGCCGAAAACCACGATGAGAGATGAGCTAAACGAAAGAAACCATATACATAAGTTAAAATTCGATAGTGTGAGTCCACAAATCAAAACATGGAATATCATTGCAAGGAAAGGAATACATATGGATCCGAGGTCCTAAAGTATACATATATGATTCATGGAGTAGTCCAAAGCTATTATGCATGTTACGACCATATACTGCTCAAAGATAAAATAGGCAGAAACAATACATATTTAAAAGCTCACATACCGACCATCTCATAAAACATCTCACCTCGGCAACGAAGTCAAAACACATCAAGGATGCTCAATCTAAGCTCAGCACGTTCATGTGGATCGCCAATGGTTCCTAGAACACAATCATGGACAAAAGTCTCGAAACCCGATCATCGACAATAAAAAATAATCAACATCCTAAACAACCTCAACCATCTCAATCTACATCTCAAAGACCCTCAAACATGGGTATGGGGTCGATCCTGAACTTCCCCGAAACATTCTCAAGCGTTGGAGAACTCAAAACATCCTAAAGGACCAAAACAGACAGTGGCGGACATCCTCGAGGACGTCTGCGAAGGCCCCTGATGTTTTGTGCAATATTCCAAAATTGTGTGGTGGACCTTGTGGTGGACGTCCACCATAAAAAAATTTAATGGTGGATCTCATGGTGGACGTCCACGATTACGTCCACCATACAAATTCTACATTTCTGCAAAATTTTTGAACGCACGAAACTCAACCAAAAATCAACCCACACCTAATCCAAAGCATTAAACCACTTACAAAACATGTAACCAAGCATGACAAGCCCTCCAAGAACCTCAATCACACACCAAACACAAAATCATCATCGCCAAAACGAATCTAAGCATGAATATAAGAAACTATGAATTAAACCACGAAACACATGGAACAACTCACCAAAACTCAACTTCCA
>JAOWBR010165799.1:0-11821 GCA_028571145.1 Dionaea muscipula
TCTAGACTTGTAATCCACCATCCTTGTTCTCTTATCCTTTCTACCTTAAATCTCATTTTCTTGTCAGACATTATTTTGAAAGTAATAAAAACTTGATATTTTTCAGATCATTTAGAACATCTCTTTCTGTAGGAACGATATCCTACTTATCTCGTATTACTTGATCGACCCAATATACTTTTTGGTGTCTTTCCCTCCATCTATATTCCCTCCTCCCCGTACGATTTTTGAGTTGGAGTTTGGAAATTGCACATAGGCTAGGAGGTGGTCAATGTTTTTGACGCCGTTGCTGGGGAGATCTTGTTTTGAATTTTTTCCTAATTTTAAGTTTAAAACTTGTAATTCTTGTTTCTGACACATCATTTCCACCTGTCTATAACTCACCTTTATTTTTGTAAATATATCCTTTTTTATAATTTTGGTTATGTACAACTTGGCACAATTTTTAGAGCTTGTCAGCCTCCATTCTTTTTCTGGTCAATTACTTTCTTTCATTCTACTTTCTATCTTCACATTTACTTTGTTTTATGCTCACGAGTTTAACGGAGGAAGAGCCTTTTCCTACTGAACTTGAGAGTGAACGAAGTGGATGAAAGAGAAAAGAAGAAAAGGAAAGAACTTGCTAAGAAACTGATGGCAGACCAAGTGGAAGAGAAGAAGAGTCTTGCTTCTTATGGGACTCCTTCTACTTCTGGGACACGCCTCTCATTATTCGTCCCCCAGTTGCTGCAGCCGATTTTAAAATAAAGCCAGCCTATGTACAGATGATTCAGAATAACGTGCAGTTTCATAGCTTTCCACAGGAAGATCCAAATGCTCATATCGCAGAGTTTTTACATATCTGTGATATGTTCAAATGCAACAATATGAATAAAAGGGTTATGCGACTTAGACACTTTCCGTTTTCACTTAAGGAAAGGGCTAAGGCATGGTTGAACTCATTAAAGCCCAGTAGCATCATGACATGGGATCAGCTGGCTCAAAAATTCCTAGAAAAATATTTCTCTTTGCTCAGAACGTCCACCTTGAGAAGGAATATCACAAACTTTTCTCAAGGGGAGTGATAGAAAGATAAGTGCAATATGTACAGCAAAATAACTCAAGAGCGAGGGGGGTGAATTTGGTTATTTAAAATATTTAACAATTTTTTCGCAGCAGGTCAAAACCTTATAATTACCTGGTTCAGTTGAAGGTTCTTGTGTGTGAACAGAAACTGTTTCAAGCAAGTTACGGAAATAAAACAAATCACACACCCAATTTTAGCGTGGAAAACCCCTAGGCTCAATAGGAGTGAAAAACCACAACCTACCTCTTGTACGATTTAAATCAACTTCATTAACTCGACTCAAATAGGTTTGATTACACACGTAACCCTCACCTACACTCACTTAGATTCAACCTCGAACCTAAGTCGCCCAACAAACTACTCCGTTTGTTACACCCCTTCAACCTAACTCTAGGATGAAGCTAACTCTCAACCCCTTCAACCTCACTCTAGGATGAAACTAACTCTCAACCCCTTTATCCTCACTTAAGATTGAAGCTAAAATGGAAAAGGTTCAGTCACAATGTTACCTCGACAATGCTTCCTACTAAGCTGTAATGAGGTACAAATAAAACCTTAAATGTCCGCAGAATGATCGTCTTCTTCACAGCAGTTGGACAAGACAAGGAATAGGTGCTTGAGCTGGTTCTTCCTTCGTGAATCTTCAAGATCGATCAGTCAACAACAAGATCACTTGTGGATTTTCTGGAAACTTGAATCTCTGAATTTTCTCTTGCAAGCACACCTCTAATCTTCACGTTACCTCCACATATATACACCAAGTGTATCTTGCCTACCAAGTAGAAGTTTGAAAGTGGAGATTATGGAGATCATGGGTGTTGGAAGAAGTTGTAGAGGATTGAGCCATCAGTCCTTGAATTCTTCCCACATTTATCTTCTTGTTGCTCTTCCACGTTTCCCGATGAGCCACGTTCTATTTGTTCTTCTTCTGTTTCCATTGTCTGCGACTTGTTTTGGAAAATAAAAAACTCCCACAATTCTTGAAAAATCAAGAAAATAGGATTTTCTTTTCTTCCATCCATTTCAGATTGAGAGCCACGTAATCTCTGAATTTTTTTCTTTTACGTGAGTTTTGGAAAAATTAGGAAATCTTAATCTATTTGCTAAAAATAGATTCCTCCTAATTGTATGGGAATTTTTATTTTTTCAATAAAATAAAAAACCATCCTACAACTCCTTTCACGTTTTAATAAAGATAAGATCAAAACGGATATTCTGAGAGAATTTTTCAGATCTTTATCTCCTTAAAAGAATCATATTTTATTTTCAAAATATCTTTTTCAAAGATATATCCAAAATCCAAGATTTAACAAAATACTTCATGAATTTAAAGATATTCATCTTTAAAACGTATTTAATTTTAAATCCCTGATTATTCCAGAATAAAATCTAAGAAAAGATATACCAATATGATCGTGGAGAATTCCAACGTGTCAGCTCAAAATCGTAACTCGCAGTGAACCTGGTTAATAATCAGCTCCTTCACTGTTCGATTTTGAGAGTATACAACCAGCAGGTTTTATTCAAGAGTCAATGTCACATGCACTTAAGCCATAGGTCATATTTGCTATTTAATAATTATGTTTGTCATACATCAAAACCAAATGTCAACAGGGAGTCCGAGTCTTTATTTGATTCATGGGAGAGGTTTAAAGAAGTGCTATGTGCATGCCCACACCACGATATTTCAGACTGGCTTCAAATCTAGAATTTCTATATGGGTTTAAAGTAGGGTACTCGATCGACCATTGATGCCGCTTCAGGAGGGTCATTCATGAAGAAGGATACGGAGAAGCATGGACACTTTTGGAGGACATGGCAGCCAACAACTTCCAATATTCCACTGAGAGATTCACCCCAACTCCCAAGCCTGAAGGCAAGCCGTAGAAAGTCTTTGAATTGGACAACATCACGGCTCTAGCAGCCCAGGTATCATTATTACATAAGAAAATAGATAACCTGAGTGTGGCATCTGTCAGCTCTGGTTGTCTATATTGCGGGAAAGATCATCCTGGAGAACCATGTCAGGAGGATGTTCAAATGTCTCCTGCTGATCCTACATTGGGGACTGAGGAATCGGTCAACTATGTAGATCAATAGAAGAATGCATCAATATCCAACTCTTCGTATCGACCAATCAAGAGGAATCATCCTGGATTCGCTTGGAGTAATCCAAACGGAGGCCTGTATGTAGCTCCTCAGCCACGTCCGCAGTATACACAACCGAGGCCACACTATAATGCACCACCATTTTTGCCTCCTCCACCATCACAGGTCTCTTATAGACCTCCACAATCTCCAAATCCATCTCACATTCAACCACAACCGCCTTCACCCAAGAGTACTTTGGTGGAGCAGGTATCTCAATTATCTGCAATGGTCATGACAAAGTTTAACCATAATGATGCCACCATCAAGAACATTAAGACTCAGCTTGGCCAACTCACTGTTTTATTAGGGAGTTGACCAGCTGGCTCTCTTCTAAGTACCATAGAACCCAACCCCAAGGCTGTACATAATATTATCTTAAGGTTGGGATAGCAATTACAGGGGCGTGGTGAGCTCAAAACACCTTGTAGAGAGTCGAGTTCATCCGCAATTGTACATACACAACATATTTTAGACACAGAGAACTCCCTTAAGGTGGACTCCCATAGACTGCCAGCTATACCTGATGTGATGAAGGAATTAGCCCATTCATCATCATCATCACCGCCGGCAACCTATCTTGAGGCGCTAGTATCGGCACCATAACCGCACAAAGTGGATGTTGGTAAGGAGAAAGTTGTCACCCAAGTTGATCTTCACTCTTTACCTTTTTAATGAGTTGCTAAGAAAAGTTTGGAGCATCCCCAATATGCTAAGTTTATGGAAATCTTTAATAAATTAGAGATTAATATTCCTTTTCATGAGGCGATATCATCTATGCCTAAATATGCAAAGTTTTTAAAGGTTATTCTCTCCAATAAAAATAAGGTCCAGGAAATTAATATTGTGGTTTTGGAAGAAATTTGTTTAGCAATCATTGCCGATACATTGCCACCCAAGCCAAAAGATAGAAGGAGTTTTTCCATCCCTTGCATAATAGGAACTCTTACATTTGATAAGGTACTATTAGATCTGGAGGCAAGCGTCAATTTGATGCCATTCAGAGTTTACGAACGTCTGAATCTAGAAAACCTTAAATCTACGAAAACTCCCCTTAAAATGACAGACCAAAGCATCAGATATTCAAGGGGAATAGTCAAAGATTTATTGGTTCGTGTTGATAAGCTCATTTTTCCTGCAGATTTTGTCGTTATAAATGTTCCTGAAGGTACCTCCCTCATTCTTGGATGACCATTCATTTTCACCGGGGAGACGATCTTTAATTATAGGAATGGTGAAATCACATTACATGTTGGAGAAGATACAACCAACTTTAACATTTTTGACACCATGAAGCATCCCAACGATGAAGATACTTGTGTCCTAGATGAACCGGATAATCAATTTCATTACGATTATTTGGATTCAGTAGCAAGTTTGGAAGCATTGGAAGAAGAAGCTCTATGGGAAACATCATCTGGTGAACCGTCGGAAGTACCTATAGTGAACGTGAGGCAGCCCTCATCACTGCCGGCCTCCACGATGACCCATCCCATGACGTCAGACGATTATGTATCATTCTCAGATCCTATGGAGTTTGATTTTATTCAAACTTTTGGAACTCAGTTTGAATATTTGGAAACAAGGGGTCTTCAACCTGAGTCCTCTATTCAAAACCCTCCTAAGGATCTCGAACTCAAATCCCTTCCATCCCATCAGAAATATATCTTTTTAGAGAAGGATGAGTTATTACCTCTCATAATCTCATCTTCTCTTACTTCAGATGAAGAAAGAAAGTTGCTTTTAGTTTTACAGGAGCACAAACAAGCCTTCGGATGGCAAATGTCAGATATCAGAGGTATTAACCCTATTCTTTGCATGCATAAAATCGTTATGGAAAACAACCACACAACCGTTGCTCAACCACAAAGGAGAATAAATCCAATCATGCAGGAGGTTGTCAAGAAAGAAATTATTATGCTCCTAGATTTAGGACTAATATTTCCTATTTTTGATAGCAAGTGGGTTAGTCCTATTTAAGTAGTTCCAAAGAAGGGAGTAACTACGGTGGTGAGCAACAAAGATAACGAGCTCATTCCAACAAAATTGGTCACTGGTTGGTGAGTATGTATTGATTACAGGAAGTTAAATGATGCTACTAGAAAGGACCATTTTCCTCTTCCATTCATAGATCAAATGCTAGATCGGCTTGTTGCTCATGCATTATGCTGTTTCTTGGATGACTACTCTAGATATTTTCAAATTGCCATTTGTCCTGAAGATCAAGACAAGACTACATTCACATGTCCCTATGGAACATTTGCATATCGCAGAATGTCATTTGGCTTATGTAATGCGCTTGCTACGTTCCAAAGATGCATGATGGTGACCTTTCAAGACATGGTCAAGAATTCCCTTGAGATATTCATGGATGATTTTTCGATTTTTGGTTCATCCTTCAACCATTGCTTGTCCAACCTTTCCCAAGTTTTCCAACATTGTGAGGATACCAATTTGGTCCTCAATTAGGAGAAATGCCACCTCATGGGCACCGAAGGCATTGTCCTTGGGCATAAAATTAGTCAGCAAAGATTAGAGGTTGACATGGCCAAGGTTGGGGTCATTGAAAAACTATTGCCTCCTACAAACCTTAAAACTTTAAGAGGATTTTTAGGTCATGCGGGGTTTTACCAAAGATTTGTTGAAGACTTTTCTAAAATGGAAAAACCCCTTACCCAGTTGCTTTCAAAAGATATATCTTTCGAGTTTACTCCTGAGTGTTTGCATGTCTTCATGCTTTTGAAACAAAAGTTAATTACCGCTCCTATTTTAATATCCCAGACTAGTCACTACCATTTAAATTAATGTGTGATGCAAGTGATAGTGCAGTTGGAGCGGTCTTGGGATAAGTTAAGAATAAAATTTTTCATCCAATTTCCTACGCTAGCAAAATGCTAGACTCTGCACAATAAAATTATACCACTACTGAGAAAGAACTTTTAGTTGGTTTTTGATTTTAATAAATTTTGAGCTCATCTCATTGGTAGCCATACTGTGGTTCACACTGATCATTCAACTCTGAAATACATCCTAAATAAGCAAGACTCCAAGCCAAGGCTTCTCAGAAAGATTATGCTACTCCAAGAATTTGATATTTCTATCAAAGATAAGAAGGGAGTATAAAATGTTATAGATGATCACCTTTCGAGACTACCAGATCATAGTCCTAAGATATATGAAGATTCGATACGGGACGAGTTCCCAGATGAACAATTGTTCGCCATATATTCTCAGGCTAAGCATCTGGCAATCCCATTGGTTGAATCACCATGGTTTGCTCACTATGCAAACAATCTTGCTAGAAAATTTCTTCCTCCTCAATTTGATAGTCAAGAAAGAATGAAATTTTTCTCTGATTTAAAACATTTTATATGGGATGAACCTTTTCGATACAAAATTTATTCTGAAAACATTATTCGACGATGTGCCTCCGAAGATGAGTACTTAAGTATCATGACCCATTGTCATGAAGGCGAAGCCGGAGGCCACAATGAGGGTAAAAAGACAGCACTAAAGATACTTGAGTGTGGTTATTACTGCCCCATCTTTTGCGATGCACATCACCATTTTAAGACATGCGAGCGTTGTCAGCGCAGTCGAAATATTTCTAAGAAGAATAAGATGCCTTTGACAAACATCTTAATCTGTGAGCTATTTGATGTTTGGGGTATTAACTTCATAGGACCATTTTCACCCTCTAACTCCAATAAGTACATTCTTATAGCTGTTGATTATGTTTCCAAGTGGGTGGAAGCAATTGCAACCCCCACTAATGATGCTCGAGTTGTTACCAAGTTATTACGGAAAAATATTTTTACAAGGTTTGGTATACCTCGAGCTATCATTTCTGATGGAGGCACACACTTCTGCAACAAGCGTATGGAGTCCTTGCTTAAAAGGTATAGCGTGAATCATAAAATGACAACACCTTATCATCCACAGACCAGTGGGCAAGTAGAGGTTTAAAATCGAGAAATTAAAAAGATTTTAGAGAGCACAGTCAGTGTCAGTAGAAAAGATTGGTCCTTTAAACGTGATGATGCACTTTGGGTTTATAGAACAGTATTTAAAACACCTATTTGTATGTCCCCTTTTAAACTTGTTTTTGGGAAATCTTGTCATTTAGCTGTGGAACTTGAACATAGAGCATTCTGGGCTCTCAAGTTTTTTAATTTTGATTCTAGTGCTACAGGTGAGGATCAATTATACCAACTCAACCAGCTCGCTGAGTTTAGACTACAAGCTTACGAGAACGCAAAACTTTACAAAGAACGAACCAAAACGATACTTGAACAGAAGATTTTGTGCCATAATTTCAATATTGCTCAACAAGTTCTTTTATATAACTCTCGTTTCAAGTTTTTTTCAGGAAAATTGAAGACACGATGGAGTGGTCCATTCATCGTGGAGAAAATATTCGAAAGTGGTTTCTTTGAAGTAAGTGATAACAAGAATACATTTATTGTCAATGGAAACCGATTGAAGCCGTTTGATATAGAGAGACCATCTATAGCTCTTGAAAAAATCTATCTCATTGATGTTCTTCTCTCATCTGTATAGACCGCCGACGGCCATCATGATACTCCTTGACACATCCTTTTTCGATTAACTATGCTGGCGACCTATCTAAGTATCCCACAAGTCTATGATTTCATCACAGAAGTCTAACTTGCTATACTCTAAACTAAGCACTTTATGGGAGACGACCCATACTTTATACATTTTATGTTTTAGTTTTCTTTTTTTTTTTTTTTTTGATCTTAATAAAACTTGAACATTTGTTCTTGCTTTATTTCGATCCATGTTTACTTTTTTGTTTTATTTTCAGTTCCTGTCTTGATGAACAATAATCACATCAACTTTAACAATAGAATAAGAACCTTTTGTTTATTGTTAACACTCAATGTAATTATCTGAGTTCACAAGATACAGATATTGACAGCACAACATAAGACATGGATAAGCAATACCAAATCAATGCAAAGGAGCGATATGATATAAAGAGAAAGGGAAGCAATATCGAAGCAAATATAGAGCAAGTGTAAGAGAAATATTTTGCATAAAAAAGGCCCAAATGTTTTTATAACCACCATCACTGTTTTGTAAAATCTATCTTTTCCAACTGCTCCTCCTACTACTTTCTGGTTGGTCCTTCTTCTCCTCTTCATCACTCTTGTCCTTCAGAAACTTAAAGGGGCTGGGAAGTTTGGCACTCGAAGTATGGATAGGTTTTCCCCCGCTCTTTACATCAAATCTTTAACTTAGGTAAAACAGAAGTTAAAGTCATTCTTAAACTAAGGTCCAATCAACTTTGCCAGGCCATCTTCGAACCTAGAAGAGTGAATGAACTCTTGGATGACGTTCACCTTCAACCTTCCATCGTACTCATTAAGTACACCAACAAGAGCTTTCCTCTTTTTCTTTCCATCTTCCAACCGCTCCTTCAGCATCTGATTTTACTTTTAATTCCTTGATCATCTCGCTTTGCTGCTCTACCATCTATTCTGCACTCTTCCTTGCAGATTGCACTTTACTAAGCTCTTGAACAGCCCTACTCTCAGCATCAATTTTACTTTCCATTTCTCGTTGAAGATTTGCAATATCTTCTTGAAGCTGGTGGGATGTAGATTTGTCATGCTCTTGATTTCTTTTAAGTTGTGCAATCTCATCACGGAGAGGCTTTCTTTTCTTTCTTTCTTTCTTCTTCTTTTAACTATTCTTCCCATCTTCTCCTTTCTTTTACCTTCTTTTTCGCTTCTTCCCTTTTTCTTTTCTCCTCCTCCACCTCTACAGACAGCGATGATGTAATAACCGTCCCGTTTTAAGTTAATCGGGTTATTTTATCCTTGAGACTTCCACATAGCCCGACCGGATTAGTGGAAGCGGAGTGGAATTTGCTTCGTGAAGGATTTGGGTTCGAATCCCGTAGGGGTTGTTTTTTAGTGTTATGAGATTTTTAATCTCATTTCATAGACGGGATTTTCCCCTTTTCCCCTTGTGTGGTTTAGATGGAGATTAAGGGGGGTTTAATTCCCCACTTTCTCTTTCCTTTCTTTTTCTCTCTCTCTTTCCCTCACGTCTTCTCCCTCTCTTATGCCATCTTCTCTCTCTTCCTCTTGCTTTTCTCGGCCAGCGGCAGCAGCGGATCAAGGGGGAGGCGCTCGTCTCGGTTTGAGCATGAGAGGGACGACCATTGGTTCTTCGTCTTTGAGTCGGTATTACGGTCGTAATGCTAGGCATTACGGTCGTAATGCTTGGCATTACGGTCATATCATGCTCTCGACCAGTGACCGTAAGGGAATTACGGTCGTAACTCGCCTAGTTACGACCGTAATCTTTGGTTTTTATGCTGTTCGCGCGATTCTTCCATAGAATGAATGGTTTAACCATCCTAGGTCTCTTGGGTAGCTTGTGTAGCATGATTTAACACCACTTGTTGGATGTTTTAAGCACCATTAGTAAGATGTTTAGCAATGATAGTAAGTGGTTCACTTGGATAATTCTTCAGGTGGTGACGTGACGGTTAACGGAGTTTAGTAGATTGCCTTAGTTCGTGCTTTGCTTTAGCTAGACTCTAGGTCAGGGGTGTACACGTCCTTACTGTTCTTCCACCTCCTCATTTATTTTTTTGCTATCCGTTCATAGACCTTTCTTGATACCTCTCACTTGCAGTGCATGCTCTGCATTTTTATTGTTATTGGTATGTGGTCCACTCTCATGTTTGCCTAATGAGTATTGGTATATTTTTATAGTTGGCCTATCTTTCCTGTTTTATCATGATGCTCCATGATAGTTGTAGTTACTTCGTTGGCCTTCTATGTTTCTTGTACTTGTGAGTGGACGAGAGGTGTCATATGAGATGGTGAGATGTAATGAGGTGGATGTGGTATATGTTTATGTTATTTAAGCCTGAGGGATATGTCTCCTTTAGGGGTCGACTTCGGCCACATGGGTTACCGTGTTTCGCAACGTCCTTGGGTCTTGCGCACGACCTGGACGGAGCTTACCATGGGGAGCTATTTTTTGTCTCCATTCTAATTTACACCCATGGTTAGGCGGGATATCCTATGTTTTGCGATTGAGCTAGCAATGTGGTAAACTATGGGTGGTACCGTTGGTATTTGTGGTAGACATAGGGTGCTAGCGTATTTATTTATATGAGGTAGACTACGGGTGCTATCGTGAGGTTATTTTAGTACGTAGTGAAAATTATTAGTTTTTAGGGGTTGGTGTGCGATAACATGAGACGCAGATGTGGATTGAGGATTCATGACATAAGTGTGTTTCTTTAGACTTGTTTCCTGTCATTGTTGTTATATTTATTCTCATATTATGTTTCCTCCTGCTATATTGACTTGATAGTCTTGTGCTTGCATGACAGCTAGTATATGTATTTATCTCTCGTTCTTGCATCTTATGTTGTCATATGTTTTTTTTCTGTTGTTCCATGAGTTGTACCCGTTACCAGTGGAGGGTGGTCCCCTCCTGTTATTTCCCTAGCACTTCCACGTCACGGGTTAAGGTGCTAGAGCTGATATCGTACGTTTGACTTGGACCACTCCCACACCCAGATGGAACTCTGCATTGTCTATTCCTATAGCATGATCTAGTATTCTATTTTGACCCTGTGTACACCCCCAAATAAACGGTTTTGCAGGTTAGTGATATTTGGCTAGGAGGATGCAGCGGGGAGACGGACTCGCGGCCTCTTAGGGTTGATCTGTTGATGTTTTGTCCTTTCTTTCAGTAGACTTGATCGAGATGTTGTTTTCATTTTCGCATGATTGATGTTTTAGAGATTCAGTTCCACCATTTGATTTTGGATGGTCAGTTAGACCTTTTGGGCTTTTGATTGATTTTCACTCTGATGTGGATGGTAGACTGTTATTGTAACACCCCAGCCCGGGTGAAACCGGCAATAACCCGTAGAACTAGTCCACGGGTCATTGAAGCCTAAGAATCGAGACAAGCATACATAGTACTAGCATGCATATAAATCCAAAAGACAGTGACAGTCAATTTATATACAGGTAGTCCCAGGGTCAGGGAGATAGCCATACGGGCCTCATGTTATATTACAGCGAAAGTCTTCATGTCAATATACAGACATAACCAGTGTTTAGACATAACACGAAAGAACAGGCAGACAGTCAGACAGACAGACATCCTAGAGGCATGCGTTGTCCCATCCCTGGCATTCATCCCGCTAGTCGTGCTGGGTACTTGAACCCACAGTGAAGCAGTGTCAGCCGACTAGGCTAAGTAAAGGTAGAGGGTCCATAATATAAACATACATATAGTCATATATAAGTCTATACTCTAGCATGCCTTATAAGTGAATGAATGACAATCATGATCAGCATATAGGATGAAGATAAGAGACAGCGACAGTCTCGTTTATTTATTCTTTGAGACGGAGACAACCTCATATGTTCATTTCTGAGACAGTGACAGCGTCATTTGCTCTTATGTCTAGTAAATAGACGGTCACGAGAGACATGGTTGCCATAGCCTGTAACAAAGACAAGGCATCCCCAACTACTGGCGTACATCCTGGCATGGCGACAACCAGAGACAATGTACAGTCACCAGAAGCTTATAAACCGC
>JAOWBR010165810.1:0-11821 GCA_028571145.1 Dionaea muscipula
CCAAAATACCCCCCACCCCCAAAAAAAAAAAAAAAAACAAATTAAAACTAATTTCCAAGGGTTCTAACCAGATCAAATCCCAATTTATTCATCCAGCTCAATTGCTCCCTTCAATTTCAGCAAAAACACTCAGAACAAGCCCAAGCAGAGAATTGATGACACAAATTTCTCTCATTTCTTCAGTTGAAATACCTCAAAATTCACCAACGGCAACACCAAAAACACACGTGAAATTGTGTACAAGAAGAAGAAGAAGAAGGACTACACGAACCCAGTAGTCTAGTGCTTGCTATGAACCCACCAAGAACAACAGTGCAATTTTTTTCAGCTAAAAAAGCATGCGGGCAAATAACAAATATATCTCCAACAACCCAGAAAAATCCAAAACAAAAGGGGTTCCACACCATGTTCGAACAAATCAACCCACGGATCGAGAAATTCCCACAACAAAAACCATAAAAAATCGAAAATTTGAAGGAGGGAATGCGGTTGCCATGATTTATTTATACCTCTCTAATCATGGCCAAGCGCTTGCTCTCCTCCTCGACCCGACCCAGCTGAGCCTGGACCCTCTCTCTGACCTCCATCTTCTTCCTCTCGATCTCCTCCTCCTTGGCACGGAAAGCTGAGAGAGCGGACTTGGAGATTTCCTCATCCCCACCAGACGACGCCGTTAGGCTGCCGTTGAAGCTCAGGCTGCCGGAAAACTGTGGCCCGGAGACCACCGTCTGCGGTTCTATCACCTGAATCTGCTGCTGCTTCTGGGTCTGCATCATTTTGATTTCTCTTTCTGGGTTTTGTTCTTCCACCTTCTCCACCTTTTCCTCCTCCTCCTCCTCCTCCTCTCTGCTTGTCTGGAAACAAGCACAGAGAACCGTTGTGTTCTTCCTCGAATTCTTCACTTTTTTTTATTTTCTTTCTTCTTTTTCTCTGCTGCTTTTGCTTTTCTTGAGAGAGAAAAAAAGATAGTGAGAGAATGATTCACTTTTGTGCCGTTGTGGTTGTCAATCAGCTCATGCTCATCTCACACACAAACAAGCAAACAGCGGCTCGGCTTGTCTTGGCTCGGCTTGTCTTGGCTTGGCTTGGCATCGGCTTCCTTGGCCAACCGCCAGCTTTAAAAGCTTTAAGCTGTTTTGTTGCAAGCCAGCCTGGCGTTTCCTTTTCGTCAACGGTCTTCTTCATTTGCAAAGCCAAAATAGAAATTTTAAAATAACTGTTGGTGTATGTTCTCAGAAAAAAATAAAATATAAAAAACATTAGGCAAATTTTGTAGACATACCGTTAGATTGAACAAGAGTTGAGCCTGTAAAATTTGAACTCAAGATCTCATCATATTCGACGATCACTTAGACTAATCAAAGATGGTTTTACTTTTGTATTCACTTACAATAAAATGTATGTTATAACCGACACACGTTATAAATTTATCAGAAAAAAAGACTCAAACAACTTCAACAGAACTTATTAAAATTATATCAAATGTAGAAGCAAAAACAACACAACTTCAACACACATCAGATGTGTAAAGTTTCATATGGTCTTGCAACCCTTGTTTGAGACTTTGTCGCAATTAAAAATTCTGTTCATTATACAATTGTTTGATTTTTAAGTTATTGATCTCAATCACAAAAGATAATGATTCTTCTAAGATCTAAAAATTCAGTATTTGGTTTGCACTGTTTTCTATTTTTTGTATTTTCTGTTTTGTAGAAAACAGAAAACGCGTCTGGTTTTCTGTTTTCTCAAAACAGAATACAGTTTTTATATTAAAATCTTCAAAATACAGAAAATGACAAAAAACTGTTTTATGTGTTTTGAACAGAAATTCTCAAAACACGCAAAACATGAAAAAAACTCAAGACTCTATAAATTATAAATTACAAAATATAAATTATAAATCAAATACATTTGTTTTCTATTTTCACTGAAAACTAAAAATTAAAAACGAAACAGACAAATCAAACGGTTTTTCCATTGGGGTTTCGACGCCAGAACACTATCAATCCTACCATTGTCTAATTCTCTTTATTTTTTTTTTATTTTTTTTCTCCTTCCTTTTGCTAAACGTATAAGAAAAGGATCTTCCTTTTTCTGGTAAGTAGTTCACCTAACCACACAGCTCACTTTTGCTAGTTTTTTTTCCACGCATGAGATGACACGAGTACAACGAGGGTAACTGCATCCCAAAAAAAAAAAAAAAAAATCTTACAATGGATAACAAAAAAATATCATACAATCTGTTATATTGCACTGCATCCCAAAATATAAAAGAAGTTCAAGTGATGTAGGGGAAATTTCTTCTCTCGCAAGTGGACAAAAAACCATTCGATCAACCCTGATCAACATCAGGCCGGGAATTTTGAATTTATCCGGAAGATTTTTAACCTCGTTAGAAACATTTTATCACTGACCGTTTGTCAATCGAAGTTCCAGAAAATTTAAACAGACTTTTCGATGGTTCAGTGATATAACCGTAATTTCCCGACTTTTATTGCCTAAAAATACCCCACACCCCCTTCACTTCTTCCTCTCTTCCCTTCCCTACCCGATCGCCGACTTGATAGAATTTTGAATTATTTTATATTTTTTTATTGATTTATAATATATAATTTTAACTGATTTAAGAGGGTGAATTTTTTATCATGTTAAAAGCACGAACAACCCTAGTATATATTATATATAATAATTGGTCACTTGCTCTAATATTAAGAATCATCATAACCTATTGTTGTCATTTTGGATTGTTTGAGGCATGAAGTATTATAATGTACTCTTAGGCCGTGTTTGATTTGCATATACGGAATGTCGGATAGGATATATTATCCGACCTCCTTCTTATCCGGCGTTTGATACCAAAAACTGATATTGGGATAAAATTAGTTATATATGGGATTAATAGTGATGTGTTTGGTTGTTTATTTTTTTGTCAGATTAATAGTGAGCCGGAAAAATAGTGAAGAAAAATGGAGAATAAATAATGACACCCCCATATGGTATTACATATCCCTGATCATGACTGATAAGGAAAATCGGACGATTTTTTTCCAGTTAACTTTTTTCTATCGATTTTTTTCCAACGATTTTTCTCCGACGAACTTTTTTCAGGAAAAAATTTTTCGACGAACACTTTTCCGACGAACTTTTTTCCGACGACGAACTTTTTCCCGACGAAATTTTTTCGACAATTTTTTTTCGACATAGTTTTTTCCGGAAAACTTTTTCCCGACGAAATTTTCCCGACAATTTTTTATCTCACTTCTTATCCTCCATCATTAATTATCCTCCATTTCTTATTAAACTCACTATCTCATCATTTCATATGTCACTTCTTATCCTTCATCATTAATTATCCTCCATTTATCTACAGTAAAATCAAACACACCTCTAGGGTGCGTTTGATTGCAGGATAAGAAAATAGAGATATGGAGTAATGAGGGATATAAAGAGGGATTGTAATAATGAGGGATATGGAGTAATGGGAATTATTTTTTAATGTGTTTGTTTTGTGGATATAATCCATCGGATAATTTTTTGTTGAAAAAGTTCACTGGAAAATTTTCATCGGGAAAAGTTCGCCGAAAAATTTTCGTCGGGAAAAGTTCCCCGAAAAATTTTTGGCAGAAAAAGTTCGTCGGAAAATTTTCGTCGGAAAAAGTTCCGTCGAAAAAATTTCGTCGGGAAAAGCTCGCCGGAAATTTTTTTTCGGGAAAAGTTCGCCGAAAAATTTTTATGAAAAAAGTTCGCCGGAAAATTTTCGTCGGAAAAAGTTCACCGGAAAATTTTTGCCGGAAAAAATTTGCTGGCAAAGTTTCGTCGGAAAATTTCGCCGAGAAAAAAGTTCGCTAGGAAATTTTCGTCCGAAAAATTGTCGTTGGAAAATTTTCGTTGGGAAAAGTTTATCGGAAAAATTTCCGCTCGAAAAGGTTTGCCGAAAAAATTTTTGTCGAAAAAAAAGTCGTCAGAAAAAGTTCGTTGGAAAATGTTCGTCGGAAATGTTCGTCCAAAAAAATTCTCGGGAAAGTTCGCCGGAAAAAGTTCGTCGAGAAAAGTTATCCAACATATTCTGCATTAACAGTATAAGCAATACCACATCCTCCATCACTCCATATCCCTTATTTTTACCGTATTTTAATCCGAAGGTACTATATGTCCTCAGCCTTTTTTTTACATCAAACACAGTATAATATATACATAAGATATGTTATATTATGTCCACATCCCCCAATTGCAAACTCCATGTGGTATTAGCATGTGGGATTGACAGTACTATGCCACATGCTAATACCTGTATCAAACAAGCCCTTAAATAACTAATTCAGTAATCGCAAATTTATTATCAAAGTCCTAATTGATTACACGCACCAATATATATATTAGAAATTACCCGTGTTGTTGATAGGCAACGTTGAACATCTTTACTATTTTATTTATTCTCACAAAAATTATTCATGCGTTCATATGGTGTCCATATCATGTCGTGCATTTTATATAATTTTTTAATAAAAAAATGATAATCATATCAATATTAGACTCATTTTGATTCTCGTAAAAAATTATCAATTTTGACTATAATATTTTTATATTTGATCAATTATATATATAATAAGATATAAAAGAAAAATAAATTATGGATTGCATCTATTATACAATGCATGACATATTTTGAAATGTCCTCCCAAAATATATCAAGATATTTTCGGCCGTAGGATGATAAAAAACGGCGGAAAGAAATCTCAACCGTAGGATTAAAGAGAGGTGTGGTGGGTAATAAATAGGGTGTAATAAATTAATGGAGCGAATAATAAAGTGGGGTGAAGTTAATAGAGTTGGGTGGGGTTGGTAATAAAGTGGGTTGGTGTCAGGTGAGAATATTTTTTTTATAATATTAATATTTTTAATAAAAGTGAATTTTTTAATGATTTATTTAATAAAAATTATATAATATTATAGTCAAATTTTTTAAAATATTGAGGTATTCCAAATAAAACTAATATTAATGCAATAACTTCGAACTTTTAATATTATTTATGATTTAAGATTTTATTTTTTCGTTGATTTTTTTGAAAGAGTTGCTAACATGTATTTTTTCGATGATTTTTATTTTGCGAGAGTGAAGTGCTTATCGTGCCAAAGACACGAGTAACCACTAGTACTTAATAAAATAAAAGAATATTAAATTCAGGTAGTGGGTTTTAAGATGTCCATTAATAATTACTATTTACTAATTATGTAAAAGTTAAATAGGGAAGATATGTGGAGAAATTTAATTGGAGTGACTAAAAATTAACATTTAAGAGTATCCTCATTGTATCCACTAAGTTATATTTTAGTGTCATATGTTAGCCACATGGTAAAATTTTTTCAAAAATTAATTGTCATATGCTAAAATTATGGTTAGAATTAACATCTAAATTAGAGGTGACATGAAGAAGAGAGAAGTAATTAATTGGGTTGTGTTTTCTAATTTTGAATTTAAAAAAAAATTAGTGGACAATCTTTAATAAATATTTTAACATCTATCTTTAACATCTTCATTGTATCACTTTTATCTCACTAAATTTTAACATTTTTATTTGGGACTCACTATTATTATTTTATATCATATAATATATAAATTTTAACATTTTCAATGTGGATGTCGTAATTTTTTTTTCCCCCCTGGAATTGTCTCGCACCTCTCACTGTAACTACAGTGTATTTACTATGAGCCTATGGCCTCTATTTTATTGTCTCGTTTAAAAAACTTGGCGCCCCTTTGCTCTCTTCACGCCTGCCATTGAATGCCTGTGCCGCCACCCCACCCCGCTTTCCAAAAAAAAATCAGCCTCATATTTTCTGTTAACGATCCAGATTCCTTGACCCTATATATATATATAGTCACTTTCTCTGCTGCGCTTTCCTCCATGTTCCACACTGATACTCTCTGTGCCACCTCAGGAAATTAATTTACCGATAGAAATTGTAATCTCATTAGGTTATAAGGATGGTGGTTGAGAATACAGAAGCTGTTGGTGCTGGCAACAACAAGATGCCAACTCTCGAAAAATATGGCACGAATTTGGCGAAGTTGGCGGAAGAGGTATCGATCTTCTCAATATATATGTCCTTGGATGTTTATTTAGATTGCTAAAACTGTAAATGTTAGCATGTTGAGCTGGTTGCAAGCTGAATTTATCTTCCTTTTGAAGGGTAAATTGGATCCTGTTGTTGGAAGACAGGAGCAAATAGAGCGGGTAACCCAAATTCTTGGCAGGCGCACAAAAAGTAATCCTTGCCTTATTGGAGAACCAGGCGTTGGTAAGACAGCAATTGCTGAAGGGCTTGCTCAGCGAATTGCAAATGGTGATGTTCCAGAGATAAAATATAATTCATTGGTTTTCTACCTAAAAGTTGACCTTGCCCCAAGTTACATTGTGGGGTGAGTATTGACATTGGATGCAGTGTAGTATGGCAATACCCAGATTAGAAAATATAGTGTTATGAAAGCAATTGGTAAAAATTGGGTTAAATATCTTTTGAAAAGCAAGTTCTCAGTGTGGAGCAAAATTTTTTGTCCACTGATTCAGTTGTGTCATCCTTAAACTTAGAGAAGTGCATGTGGTATCTTCTTAGCTTCGGTTCTGCAGGTTATAAGTCTTGATATGGGTCTTCTTGTTGCTGGAACTATGTACCGTGGAGATTTTGAGGAAAGACTGAAGAAGTTAATGGAAGAAGTTAGACAGAGTGATAAGATCATTCTGTTTATTGATGAGGTGCATACCTTGATTGGGGCAGGAGCTGGAAGTCTTACACTCGACGCAGCCAACATACTTAAACCAGCACTTGCAAGGGGTGAACTACAGGTAGTTTTGCTTTCGTTACTGCTCGAAAACGTTCGATCTTTTTCTTTACCAATTTAATTACATGATCTTGTGTAAGTATGGGTTTTGGTTGCTGATGTTGGCTTTTCTGATTTTGCAGTGTATAGGGGCAACAACATTTGATGAATATAGAAAACACATTGAGAAAGACCCAGCACTTGAAAGAAGATTTCAGCCAGTCAAAGTGCCAGAACCCACAGTTGATGAAACTGTACAGATTCTGAAAGGTCTTCGTGAACGATATGAGAAACACCACAAGCTTCGTTATACAGATGAAGTGCTGGTTGCTGCCGCCGAACTCTCTCACCAGTATGTTAGGTATATCTCTGTTTTCTGCACTATTGTGCACACTATGTTAACAGCGCCCCCTCTTGGTTAATTTCGGATTGTCAATTTCTGGACATCGCAATTTTGGTATGACATCATTGAATCCGCAAATGGGCTTTCTTGGACAAACCATTGTGCTTTGAATGGGTAAAAAATAACTTTTTATTTTAAGAGCCAATAAAATAGGGCCTTTTTGGTTCATCTGACCAAATAACATTCAGTTTTTGTTTTCCTAAGCTATTATTTAAAGTACCTATTTGTACCTTCTGTGGGAAAACGAGGAATGGCCGAATGGGGACGGGGAATAAACTTTATTCCCCCGTGGGGACAGGGATTGTGAGACTAAGAAAACAAAAAACTAGAACTGGAAGAGAACAAGAGCCACGAGAGCAGGGCAATCATCAAGAAATTTTATTATTCTCCCTCTCACCTACAGAATATTACTTCTGTCCTTTTTATAGTATAATGGGTCTATACAAAAAATATCACCAACTGGACTTAATGAAAGCCACCCATATACTCAACCGTCTAAACTAGTTTTAAGAAATACATTTTCAACAACCCAAACCCAAAGCTTAAAACTAAGATTTTAATCTAACAGGGATCTATATGAAGATTCAGGGTTAGGGATGAAGGAGTTAGGCAAATCCCCGCCTCGTTGCCAATCCTACCAGCTCAACTTGATAACTCTCTCATCAGTCAAAACTGGGTTGTCTTCCCCTTTAATAGATGTGACATTGCTCACATCACAACTTGGTCTATCGTGTAGTTTTGCTAGTGGATACATGTCTTTCTCCTCCTCTCTCATGCCCAAGGAATATAGTCCTTCATAAGCATTCGACTTTGCCACAGCTACTGCAGCACGAGCCCCTCCTCTTGGCCACCTTATACTCCTTACGATCTACGTCTAACCCACTCAATTGTCATCCATTGAATTTCTCTTTTTTAAACTTAGGAGCCGCCTGAACCTCCGGCCCTGCCACCTATTTTCTTCAAAGATCCTGTTGCAATTTGTTTTCTTACATTTTTAATATTTGGATTCTCCAATCTATTGCATTCATATTTCTTCCCGGGGAGCATATTACAGATTGCGCACATTAGTACAAATCCTTTTTTTGTGCTTAACTAACCTATCATAATTTGTTGGATATATGCCTTATGGAACAACAGAGACCGCTTTTTGCCTGACAAAGCTATTGACCTTGTTGACGAAGCTGGGTCTCGCGTTCGATTGCGTCATGCACGAGTAAGAGCGCCTCTTCCATTCAATTGCCGACTTGCCGCCTTTTTTTTTTTTTCCCAGATGAGGCAATCTTCCAGTACATAATATAATTTTTCCCTGCAGCTTCGAGTACGTGCCAGAGAGCTTGAGAAAGAGCTTAGACAAATCACCAAAGAAAAGGACGAAGCTGTCCGTAGCCAAGATTTTGAGAAGGTCAGGCTGTTTGCTGCTAAATGGTTCTTCATTTCTCCTTATATACTAGTCGGATCTCCTTGTTCTTGGTTTTTGCTCCTTAAAAGTGCTGAATTCTTATGAGTGGTAAAGTTTAACATCAGCAGGAACTAATTGTCCCTGTTGCAATGTTTCATTCGATATTGGGTCCGTTTTTTGCAGCTATCTTCTGCGCAGGAGGAGTTGGTGAAAACTCCTTAATTGTAATGGAATATCTGCTGTTCTTACTTCTCTATATATCAAGCTGACCCTTTCTGAGCATATTGTCCAGGCCAGTGAGCTGCGTGATCGAGAAATTGACCTGAAAAAACAAATACCGGCGCTTGTGGACAAGAACAAGGAAATGAGCAAGGCAGAGACTGAGGTGGGTGATGGTGGTCCTGTTGTAACAGAAGCTGATATTCAGCATATTGTTTCTTCTTGGACTGGTGTTCCAGTTGAGAAAGTGTCTACTGATGAATCCGAGCGTCTCTTGAAGTTGGAGGAGACCCTTCATAAGAGAATCATTGGTCAAGACGAAGCAGTGGTGGCCATTAGTCGCGCCATCCGCCGTGCCCGTGTTGGGCTTAAGGATCCTAAACGCCCAATTGCCAGCTTCATCTTTTTGGGTCCTACTGGTGTAGGAAAGTCAGAGTTGGCAAAAGCTGTTGCTGCATATTATTTTGGTTCTGAAGAAGCCATGATCCGGCTCGATATGAGCGAGTTCATGGAGAGGCACACTGTCTCTAAGCTAATTGGTTCTCCACCCGGATATGTTGGTTACACGGAGGGTGGCCAGCTTACTGAGGCTGTCCGGCGGCGGCCATACACCGTCGTTCTCTTTGATGAAATTGAGAAGGCACATCCTGATGTCTTCAATCTGATGCTTCAGATTCTGGATGATGGGAGGCTGACAGATAACAAGGGAAGAACAGTTGACTTCAAGAACACGCTTCTCATTATGACTTCAAATGTGGGAAGCAGTGTAATTGAAAAGGGTCGTCGCAGGTTTGGTGAAGATGAGGACAGCCAATATGAGCGAATCAAAGGCTTAGTGATGGAGGAACTGAAGCATTATTTCAGACCCGAATTCCTGAATAGGTTAGATGAGATGACCGTCTTCCGGCAGCTGACCTCCGATGAGATCAAACAAATTGCTAGGATAATGCTGACGGAGGTTTTCGAGAGGCTCAAAACAAAAGGAATCGAACTCCAGGTGACAGAGAAGTTCATCGATTTAGTTGCTGAGGAAGGCTATGAACCTTCTTATGGAGCAAGGCCTTTGAGAAGAGCCATAATGAGCCTACTGGAGGACAGCTTAGCGGAGAAGATGCTTTCTAGGGAAATTAAACAAGGGGATTCGGTTATTGTCGATGTCGATGAGGACGGACAAGTTATTGTTCTAAGTACGGATAGCAACCGATCGAGTTTGGAGCGGGTCGTCCTTGCTCCGGACCCGACCCGAGACCTAAAACCAGGACCTGAACTCGTCCCGAAATTCAATTCCCAGGGAAAAAATTGGACTCGAACCCGATGGACCCTCTCGGGACCCGACCCGATAAATCGATGGACCCGCCCAGGCCCTGACCCGATAAATCGATGGACCCGCCCGGGCCCCAATCCAATAACCCGATGGACCCGCCCTGGCCCTGGTCCATTAGCCCGATGGACCCGCCCTGGCCCCGGCTCGATAACCCGATGGACCCGCCCGGGCCCTGGACCGATAACCCGATGGACCCGTTGGGGCCCTGACCCGATAACCCGATGACCTGACCCGGATCCTTTGATGTAATAGCCTTAATAATAATCTCATTTTCTCTTAAGCATCAACATTCACTACAGTTTCTTTTGTGAAGTGATCCAAAATCTTTGATTTATGCTTATTCTGCTTGGGAACATGTTTTTCTATATTTTCTTCCTCTTTACCACGAGTAGGTTGTATTGGTGGACTTGCAGCTTGATTAAATCAAGCTGATTTATGCGTGAAGGAGATGCATTGTCAGGGCTGGCAATGATCTGAAATGAGAGAAACAATTCAACCGGAAACAAAATAAGTTATTGTCACTTGTCACGGAAACAAAATCAGAAACAAAATAAAAAACAGAATAAATGTGTTGTCACAGACTCACAGAATTAGAGTGATAGCGCTCTTCCTCCTCCCCAAGTTGAACCGCTAACCGAGCCCCTGTTGCTCGTGTTTCAACTGTAAATTGCGTTCGTGTTGCCTCACACTACCCAATGCTGCATCATCGTAAATATAAGCGGTTGGATTAATGGTGGTTGGTCATAACTTTCTTTTTGTCTCGATGACATTGCAACTGCAGTGGCGTTGCGGGTGGTTTCGTATAGTTCCAGTACAGTGGTGGGAGGAAGAGGAATGTTAAAGACTTTATAAGCATTTAGTCTGATTATGTGCCAAGGAGACTACCGACTACTAGAACTCAGTTCTCATGTCTTCTTGTAAGCTGTTTAGCTTTCCTGTTGTGGTTGGTGGTTATATTACTGCGGAGCAACATAACAAGTTTCTGCCAAGCGGGTACTGGTCGAACGAAGATGCATTCACTCAACCACTTAGCTTGCTTTCACTCTTCTACACCCGCACTTACATGGCTTGAACAACTCTCTAACCAAGAACTTAGGGCCAGGGAGATGCAATGACCTAACAAGCAATTCCTGTTGACATGATCAAACCTGATCTTTCGGAAAATGCAATTGTCTATCGACTATCGCTATAGAAAAACAACAACATGACCATTTCACATTGCGTCGGGTCGGCCATACATATGCATGAGATGTATGCATACAAAATCTGACAATTTTAGTACGCTGATTGCCGGCTACCTAACATATATACGCAGTCGGCAGTTCTAAGAATCAAATCTAATCAAATAATATTAGACAGAAATATAAAGCAATATAATAGCAATAAACAATAAACAATACAACAATACATTGTTACGAGAATATACAAGAACATAGTAATAAAAGTCACGGACAAACGAAAAATAGAGACTCAATTTCCCAATAAAATCACAAATCCAACAACTATACTGATACTCTTGGAAAAATCCCGGGGGCGATCAGCACCTAGGACCCTCCAGAGGCGATCATCAAAGTCCCGATCTGATCGGGATGAGGCGGCTCCGGCCGGCGGAGTGGACCCGGTCGGCACGGGGGAGGAGTGAATGAAAGGATGGAG
>JAOWBR010165821.1:0-11819 GCA_028571145.1 Dionaea muscipula
CCCCTCTGGATCATACAAACGATAACCAAACTCATCCAATCCATACCCAAGAAACACACACTTCATTGATTTCTTGTCAAGCTTGGATCTTTCATCCTTAGGTACATGCACATAGACGGTGCTACCAAAAACATACAAATTGTCATACACGACTGGTTTTCTAGACCAGACAGCCTCAGGCACTTCTAGGCCTAAAGGAACACAAGGTGACATATTAAGGATATGAACTGCAGAATCTAGAGCCTCACCCCAAATGACTTCGAAAAATTCTCTTAGGAGAGTAAGCATCTGACTCTTTCAAGCAATGTCCGATTCATCCTTTCTGCTACTCTATTCAGTTGAGGAGTCTTAGGTGGTGTCCTTTGGTGCCGTATGCCTTGCCTCCGACAATACTGATCGAAATCACCAATGAATTCACCCCCATTATCTGACCTTACTTACTTGAGATTCTTCCCTGTCTGCCTTTCTACGAGTGCATGCCACTGCTTGAAAACTTCAGCTACTTGACCCTTGGTTTTCAACATATACACCCATGACTTTCTTGAGTGATCATCAATCAATGACACAAAGTAGCTAGCTCCTCCAAGTGATCTTACTGGCATCGGTCCGCAGACATCAGTATGCACAAGCTCAAGAATCTCAGCTCTTCGCTTTGACGGCAACTGAGACTTGAACGCAACCCGCGTCTGCTTCCCTTGCAAGCAATGCTCACACCATCTGAGTTTCACCGTATGTAATTCAGGTAGCAACCGACGTTTGGCTAAGATAGCCATGCCCTTCTCACTCATATGGGCCATGCGGCGATGCCATAAATCTGTGGCTTCTTCATCCTCTACAGTATTAACAAAACCAGTTACATACTTAGATTGAAAAATGTAGAGATATGATATCTTCTCTCCTTTAGCTGCCACGAATGATCCCTTGGTCAGCTTCCATTTGCCATCCTTGAAAGAACTAACGTAGCCCTCATCATCCAGACGTCCAACTGATAGCAGGTTCATCCTCATCTCAGGGATATGCTTCACATTTCTCAGTAGAAGCTTTCCTCCTTGCACCGTCTCTAAACAGACGTCTCCAAAACCAATAGCAGACGCAACACCTGCGTTGCACATCCTTACTACACCACAGTCACTAGGTGTGTAAGTGGAGAACACATCTCACGTCTGGGTGTGGCATGAATAGTTGCACCACTATCCACGACCCACTTGGCCTCTAGACCAGCTAGGCATATCAAATCACCATCTTCAATCATTGGGAGAAAAGCCTCCCCTTTGATGGCATCAGATGTATCAACAGTAGCAATGTTAGCCTGATCCTCACGTCTGGCTTCTCTATCCCCCACCGTCTAGTTCCTTCTTTGAGCCAACCACTTTTTACAGTTCCTCTTGTAGTGGCCCTACTTGTGACAAAAGAAACATTCCACCATCTTTGAAGAAGAAGCCTCATCTCTGCTCTTACTTCTGGACCCGTCTCTTCCTGTACGGCCCTTAGATGCACTACGTCCCCTTGATTCTGTCACCATCAAATCAGTCTGACCAGATGTGCTCTCTTGAGCTCTATGCCTGAGTTCTTCATTCAACACTCCAGTCTTGGACATGGCCATAGTAACCACGTCGTTTGGTGCAGAGTTTCAGACAGACATCTTGAACGTCTCCCATGAGTCGGGGAGAGTACCGAACAGCACTAGAGCTTGAACTTCATCCTCAAACTTGATTCCCATACCGCTCAATTGGTTGAGAATTCCTTGAAACATGTTCAGGTGGTCGGTGATAGGAGTACTGTCCTCAAACCTGAGAGACATGAGCTGCTTTATCAAATATGTCTTGTTGTTGCCTGTTTTCCTGGCATACAACTCCTCTAGTTTTGTCCACAACTCCTTAGCGTCTGCAATATCACAGATATGGTTAAGGACATTGTCATCAACCCACTGCCTTATGTAGCCACACACTTAGCGATGTAAATTCTTCTAATCCTCATCAGACTTTACGGCTGGCTTATCTTGAAACATAGGAAAGTGAAATTGCTTCACCCAAAGCAAATCCTCCATCTTCCTCCACGTCTGATAGTTGGATCCGTTCAAAGTCACCATGCGAGATAAGTTTGCTTCCATTGTTTCGAAGAAGAAACAGAGCACAACTGAAAACTGAAAAGTCACAGAAATCGAAGCAACGAACACAGAGCTAAAAACAGCAAATCAGATTCTACCAGATCTGATTTCAAATCAAACTCGTGAACCTCGAAGCAACAATCACAACTCTGAAACGAAGAGCAGAGCACAAACAAAAACAGAAGAACCGAGATCGGCAACAGTGGAAACAGAAAACACTAAAACAACTGGAATTACCTTAAATTTAGATCACGAAAAACCGCAATCACCGAGATTCAATTCACAAACAACAGATTCAACAAAACCTGATGTAAAAAACGAATCAACCTCGAATGCAACTCCTGGATCTGATATCAAACTCGATCAACTGCAGCAATGTCGAATCTCTCCCTGGATCCGAACTCAAGCTCTGATACCACTTGATGAGGAATGACGATCACGGAAATACGATCACGATCTCCGGCGGAATGATCTCCTCGGTGCTCACACAACAACGAAATAAGAAAAACAACGAATCACACAAGGATCGGATCTCAATATCAGCTATAGACCAGTGTGATCTATGCTACCTCTGATTCTCATTTAACAACGATGGAATACAGAGAATCACTTAGAGAGAAAACTAGAGAAACTCTAAGTAAGAGAATGCAAATCAGAAGAATTCTCTAATCTCAACTGACTACTCCTAGCTATTTATACTAGTGAGCTAGCTAGGGGAGGGGACCAGTGACACGTATCACTACCTCGTGAGGCAGTTACAAGAGTGGGGGACCACGACACGTGTACAAAACAAGCTGAAAAAGAAAAGACAGTGAAGCATACATAAGAACACGTCTGGTCTTCAGCAACGTCTGGTTGCAAACCTGTCCACGTCTTATCTCTGGTCCTCTACGTTTGGTATTCACATCACCAAACGTGGCTTTAACTCCAGCAGACAATCCGCCGTCTGACTGAGTGAATGTCAAACACCGTCTACTCAGAACTTGAAAACTCCACGTCTGACCAGTTGCACATCTGAGTTTCTTCTGCAGACCAAACACGTCTTTTCTAAGCAGGAACCAAGCGGTGCTCCACGTCTGAACAACCAGACGTAGACTTGACAAAAGTTGAAAACCACAACAAAACTCCCCCTTTTTCACTTTTGACGAGTAAACGTAGTCATACCTGCTGAATCACAGTAAAACTTGAACTTCTCTAAAGTCAAGACCTTTGTCATCATGTCACCCCCATTCACGTCTGTGTGAATCTTTTCCATCTCAAACTGCTTCTCATCCAGAGCATCCCGTATCAAACGATACCTCACATCAATATGCTTAGAACGACAATGGAATGAAGAATTTTTGGCAAGATGTATTGCACTTTGACTATCACAATGTAAAACATACCTCCTCTGTTCAAAACCTAACTTAGTCAAGAACTTCTTCATCCACAGCAGCTCCTTTGATGCTTCTGTAGCAGCAATGTACTCGGCCTCAGTTGTTGGCAAAGCAACACATTTTTGCAGACGTGATTGCCAATCCACTGCTCCCCCTGCAAACGTGATCATGTAACCAGACGTAGACTTCCTGGAATCAATATCTCCAGCCATATCTGCGTCAGTATAACCGGTTAGCACTGGTTCTATCTGCCCCAAGCATAATCCCAAACTGGAAGTCCCTTTCAAGTATCTGAAGACCCACTTCATAGCTTCCCAATGCTCTTTTCCAGGGTTAGACATGTAACGACTGATCACACCCACTGCATGAGCAATATCTGGTCTTGTGGCAATCATCGCATACATCAAACTACCAACTGCCGAAGCATATGGTATCCCACTCATCAATTTCATCTCCTCAACTGTTTGCGGAGATTGTGAGTGACTTAGGGAAAAATGATTTGCCAATAGTGTACTCACTGTCTTGGTATTCTCCATCCCAAATCATCTGAGCACCTTCTCAATGTATCTCTCCTGAGTAACAAAGAGTTTCCTCAAACGTCTGTCCCGTACAATTTGAAGTCCGAGAATTTTCTCGGCCGGACCCATGTCTTTCATCTCAAAGAGCACACTCAGCCCCTTCTTCAGCTCTTCAATCCTTGTACTATTCTTCTCTACGATTAACATGTCATCAACGTAGAGAAGAAGGATGATGAAATCATCCTCTGAGAACCATTTGACAAAAACGCAGTGATCCGCGTCTATCTTAGAGTATCCTTGCTCAATCATGGCAGACTCAAACTTCTTGTACCATTGTCTTGGAGCTTGTTTCAGACCATACAGGCTCTTCCTTAACCGGCACACAAGGATCTCAGTACCCTTCTCAACATATCCCTCGGGTTGTTCCATGAAGATCTCTTCCTCTAAATCACCATTTAGAAACGCGGTCTTCACGTCTATTTGTTCAACTTCGAGATCTAGACTGGCAGCCAGTCCGAGAACCATTAAAATTGAAGACATTTTCACAACTAGTGAGAATATCTCATCAAAGTCAACTCCTTTCTTCTGTGAGAATCCCTTCACAACCAGTTGGGCCTTATATCTTGGCCTCACGTCTGGTTCACCAGACTTGATACGATAGACCTACTTGTTCTTCAGAGCTTTCCTGCCTTTAGCCAACTCAACAAGTTCAAACGTACCATTATTAACAAGAGATCTCATCTCATCATCCATGGCTTCTAGCCATTTAGCCTTATCAACATCATCCAAGGCTTCTTGATAGGACACGGGCTCCCCCTCATCAATTATCATCACGATATCTGGTTCAGGGTACCTTCTGGGGATCTTCCGTACACGTCCTGACCGTCTGGGTATCTCAGATGTAAACGATGCAGGCTGCACTGGCGGTACTGCCTTAGTCTCTATCTCTTCTTGGGAATCAGACGTGACTGGCTCCTTCGTCTGACTCAACGGCTCCAGCGAGATAGGTTTATCCAACGTCTGAGGCTCTTCAGCCTTTTCCTTCCCCGTTTGCTTTTCTGGCTCCGCACACGTCTGCTCTTCATAGAAGATAACGTCTCTACTTCGGATGATCTTGTGCCCCTCTGGATCATACAAACGATAACCAAACTCATCCAATCCATACCCAAGAAACACACACTTCATTGATTTCTTGTCAAGCTTAGAACGTTCATCCTTAGGTACATGCACATAGACGGTGCTACCAAAAACATAAAAACTATCATACACGACTGGTTTGCCAGACCAGACGGTCTCAGGCACTTATAGGCCTAAAGGATTGCAAGGTGACATATTAAGGATATGGACTGCAAAATCTAGAGCCTCACCCCAAAATGACTTTGGCATATTAGCTTGGGAGAGTAAGCATCTGACTCTTTCAAGCAACGTCCGATTCATCCTCTCTGCTACTCCATTCAGTTGTGGAGTCATTGGCGGTGTCCTTTGGTGCTGTATGCCTTGCCTCCGACAATACTGATCAAAATCACCGATGAACTCACCCCCATTATCTAGCCATACTGTCTTGAGCTTCTTCCCCGTCTGCCTCTCCACAAGTGCATGCCACTCCTTAAAAACTCCAGCTACTTGATCCTTAGTCTTCAACAGATACACCCACGAATTTCTTGAATGATCATCAATGAATGACACGAAATAGCTAGCTCCTCCAAGTGATCTTACTAGCATCGGTCCGCAGACGTCAGTGTGCACAAGCTTAAGAACCTCAGTTTTCCTCTTAGACGGCATCTGGGACTTGAACGCAACCCGCATCTGCTTCCCTTGCAAGCAATGCTCACACCGTCTGAGTTTCACCATCTGTAATCCGGGTAGCAACCCACGTTTGGCTAAGACAGCCATGCCCTTCTCACTCATATGGGCCAGACAGCGATCCCACAAATCTGTGGCTTCTTCATCTTCTACAGTATGAACAAAACCAGTTACATACTTAGATTGAAAAATGTAGAGAGATGATACCTTCTCTCCTTTAGCTGCCATGAATGCTCCCTTGGTCAGCTTCCATTTGCCATCTTTGAAGACACTGGTGTAGCCCTCATCATCCAGACGTCTAACTGATAGAAAGTTCATCCTCATCTCAGGGATATGCTTCATATTTCCCAGTAGAATCTTTCCTCCTTGCTCCGTCTCTAAACAGACGTCCCCAAAACCAATAGCAGACGCGACACCCACATTGCCCATCCTTACAACACCACAGTCACTAGGTGTGTAAGTAGAGAACATCTCACGTCTGGGTGTGGCATGAATAGTAGCACCACTATCCATGACCCACTTGGCCTCTAGACCAGCTAGGCACATCAAATCACCCTCTTCAATCATTGAGAGGAAAGCCTCCCCCTTGATGGCAACAGACGTATCAGCAGCAACAGTGTTAGCCTGATTTTCACGTCTGGCTACTCTATCCCCCACCGTCTGGTTTCTCCTTTGAGACAACCACTTCTTACAATTTCTCTTGTAGTGGCCCTTCTTGTGACGAAAGAAACACTCCACCATTTTTTAAGAAGAAGCCCTATCTCTGCTCTTACTTCTGGACACGTCTTTACCCGGACGGCCCTTGGATGCACTACGTCCCCTTGACTCTGTCACCATCAGACCAGTCTGACCAGACGTGCTCCCCTGAGCTCTACGTCTAAGTTCTTCATTCAACACCCTTGTCTTGGCCATGGCCATAGTGACCACGCCGTTTGGTGCTGAATTAGAAACAGACATCTTGAACGTCTCCCATGAGTCTTGGAAAGTACCAAACAACACTAGAGCTTGAACTTCATCCTCAAACTTAATTCCTATACCAGTCAATTGGTTGAGAATACCTTGAAACGTGTTCAGGTGGTCGGTGATGGGAGTATTGTCCTCATACCTGAGAGACATGAGCTGCTTTATCAAATACGTCTTGTTGTTGCCCGTCTTCCTAGCATACAACTCCTCTAGTTTTGTCCACAACTCCTTTGCGCCTGCAATATCACAGATGTGATTAAGAACATTATCATCAACCCACACACTTGACGATGTAGATTATTCCTATCCTCATCAGAATTTGTGGCCGGCTTATCCTGAAAAATAGGAAAATGAAATTGCTTCACTCAAAGCAAATCCTCCATCTTCCCTTTCCACGTCTGATAGTTGGATCCGTTCAAAGTCACTATGCGAGACAAGTATGCTTCCATTGTTGCAAGAAAAACAGAGCACAACCGAAACAGAGAAATCAGAGAAAAGCGAAGCAACGAACCACAAGAATTGAGACAGCAACAAACACTGAATCACAAACAACATAAATCATAGCTAGATCTGTAACCTTGTGAATCAATGCAACTTCAAATTCAACAAGATCCGAAACAATCTCAAAAACTCACAGAACCACGAAACATCAACTTCTCCTCTGAATCGAAGAACAGAGAACAAGCAAGAACAAAAGAACTGAGATCGACAACAGTGAAAACAGAAACACTGAAACCACTGGAATTACCTCAAATCCATAATCACAAACTGCAACCACCGAGAATCAATTCATAAAAAACAGATTCAATAAAACCTGATGCAAAAACGAATCAATCTCAAATTGCAGCTCCTGGATCTGAAATCGAACTCGATCAACTGCAGCAATCTCGAATCTCTCCCAGGATTCGAACTCAAAGCTTTGATACCACTTGATGAGGAATGATGATCACAACAACACGATCACGGTTGCGGGCGAAATGATCTCCTCGATGCTCACACAATAATGAAAATAAGCAAATCAAACGAAACACACAACGATCGGAACTCAAACTCAGCTATAGATCAATGTGATCTATGCTACCTCTGATTCTCACTCAACAATGGTGGCATACAGAGAATCGCTCAGAGAAAAAACTAGAGAAAACTCTAAGTGAGAGAAAATAATTCTGAGAACTTGAACTCTTATCTTCAACTGACTACTCTAGCTATTTATACTAATGTGCTAGCTAGGGGAGGGGACCAATGACACGTGTCACTACCTCGTGAGGCAATTACAAGAGTGGGGACCACAACAAGTGTACAAAACAAACTGGAAAGAAGAAACAGTGAAGTAGACGTAGGCACACGTCTGGTCTTCAGCAACGTCTGATTGCCAAGTTCACTGGTCCACGTCCCACTGAGTCTCTAGTCCTCTACGTTTGGTATTCTCATCACCAAACGTGGCTTTAACTCCAGCAGACTTTCAACCATCTGTCTTCAAACTTGCCAAACACTGTCTACTCAGAACTGGACTAGGCTATCACCAAGCCAACTCAAACGTGTCACCATCTATCAACACTTGAAGGCTCCACGTCTGACCAGTTGCATGTCTGAGTTTCTTCTGCAGACCAAACGTGTCTTCTCTAAGAAAAAACCAAACGGTGCTCCACGTCTGAACAACCAGACGTAGACTTGACAAAATTTGAAAACCTCAACAGCTGGTTACAACTGTGGTGGTGGTGGTTGCCGCCAAGAAAGAGCAGGATGCTGCGGATAATACCCGTAAGCAGCATTGAATTCTTGTGTGTGGTCAGGTGAAAGTGGCTGGGTGGACGGACAGACCGTCCAATGATGTGTTGTGCTACCGCAGGTAACACAGGCTTCAAGACGTGGCGATGCGGGGGTGGTGGCGACATCTCGCTTTAAAAGCAACTCCACTTTGTCGGAGAATGCTGCTACAGTGGATGTGAGTGTATCAGTAACACTAAGCTCGTTCACATCCTTCTTCTTTTCAGCGTACGCAGCAACTGGTCGATCTCTCCGATCGAAAGTGGATTAAAGTTGAGACGCGTCACTCATATTTTCAAACAACGCCCATACCTTATTCTTGTCCTTCGTCATCACGGACTTTCCTCATGAGGCGTCCATCATCTGACGTTGGGTTGGTAAGAGGCCAAAGTAGAAACTCTGCACCAACTGCCATCTAGGGATGTCGTGATGAGGACATTTACGAATCAGATCACCGAATATTTCGCAAACTTCATACAGATGTTCAGTATCATGTTGTTGGAAAGTAGTGATCTCACGACGGTACTGCAATGTCTTCCCAACCGAAAAATACTTTCTTAGGAATGCAACACCTATCTCCTTCCACGATCGAATTAAATTCGGTGGCAGGGTGCTTAGCCAGTGCTTTGCCTGGCCTCTTAGAGAGAATGAAAAAAGGATGAGTCTCATGGAACCAACCAGAAAATTATTGATCCGGAGGGTCGAGCTGATGTCAAGAAACTTGGACCGGTGGCTGTACGGGTCTTCCTGAGACAAGCCGTTAAAAGTGGGAAGTGACTGAATAGTGTCGGGCTTGATCTCATTGTGAGCAACATCAATTGTAGGAATAACGATGCACGACGGTGTGTCATACACGTTTGGAATGAAATGCGTATGCAATGATTGAGCTACCCCATTATTTCCCCCGTTCCCAACATTTAGTCCATTATTCGCAGGCTGATCCCCAACTACCTCGTTATTCCCATTCACAGGACCATTCTGATTAAGTGGTGGAACCTGTTGGTTCTGAAGGTTCTGTGGTGGGTCTTCCATGATGTTAGTGCGTGGGTTTTGGTTTCTTCTAATCCTACACCTTTCTAAGTTTGAATTTATCCTAACAAGCCGAGGTCGTAAGGATCTACGCCTTAGCATGCAAGTCCAAAACTAACTAGAAAGCAGGAATAAAAATTCACAGCTAACAAGATGCAGGTAATAGTAAAACAATAAAGCATAATTAAAATAAAAATTAACACTCAAAAATAAAATATAGCTAGAAACAAAAATTAAATTCAACCTAAAAATATAACGAACCATCCCCGGCTACGGCGCTAAATTGATAGCGGGCGTCGTCGGGCGCGCTATAATTAGAATTTATAATTTAACACGTACCTACTGCTAACAGAAGCTAGTGATGAGTACAAGGTCGATCCGCAGGGACGATTGCAATTCTCGAGCTGAATTAATGATTGTTCCAAGAAGGGATATACCGAATCAAGGGTTCGATTGGGTTTAACAATAAATAAAATACAGATAAATACTAAGATAAATGTCGCGGATGAGGCGACGGCTCGACCTAAGACGAAGCAGACAGCAGGCGTTCAGTCGGAGCTAGTTACGGTTGTAATGATACCATCACGGTCGTGACTCTTTATGCTGGTCACAGTCGTGTCGCGTGTCGAATCCCTCAGGGCAGCGCGAACTTGAAGCCAAGTCGCGCACAGATTAAAGATTTTACTATTCGGTTCGAATCCAAATTCACGCAGGTTAGTTAGGACTTGACCGTGGTTCGATTGCTTGGTTCGATTAATTAATTCTGTCATAAAACAAATTAACCTAGCCGCCTGTCACCGGATGACAAAACAAATCTAACAACGGAAATTGATTTAAATAGGTTCAAGTTTATGCACAAATCAATACCCTAGGACAGACGAATCATCAATCCTACATCCAAGTTTACAGATTTGAACATCCGCATACATAAAAATATTAGCTTTTACAAAATAAGCCTAAATCAATGGTACCGGATGATCGGATTCGGTTGAAGCGTGCCTCACCGGTGTATTTGTCCCGCCGAGGGTGGAAGGATGATCACCGTCATCTCTGCACCTCGCTCCCAAGTTTTGTTGTCGCCTTCACAACCTCTAAATCTTCTCTATTGCGTCTAGGGTTGAATGAGGAAGAGAGGGCCGACTTCTGCAGATCGAAGAATTAAATAGAACAACTGCAGGGCTCAGTCATGGCGCGTGATAGTCAGTCACGGCCATGACTAGGCTTAATTAGGCTGCATGCGAGCTGCAGCCCATCTGCGGAATCCGGACGATTTCTCGAGCCTTCGGGCCTGCATGGAAGCATGATATGCGTGACCCGTAATCATCCTGGCTTGTGGTCCACTTGCGAGACACATAAAATAAACGTGGAAAACACGTAACGCAACATCGCACCATATAAATAAAATACGTACTAAACATGTGCGCTTAGGACCTAAAAAGAAACATTTTAGCATCAAATAAGAGCGTGAAGAGCGCACTTTTATGCACTCATCAGCAACTTAACCAGAAATAAACACTTCCCCTTAAGAAATAGAGTGCATTCAAAAGGATCAAGGCAAGAGCCACTCCACCAGATATCTGAGACGAGCTGGTGCCACCAATTGCTTACCAAATATGCAATGACACATGCATCAAGCTCTTCCCCCTTTGGACATTATCAAAAAGGAATGAATACGCATGAAACAATGGTAAGATTAAGGCAATCAATAGTAAACATAGGAAATAAATTAAGCACAGAAACATCAGTTTAAAATAAGTGCAAATACAAAGTTAAGTTTCAAAAGTAGCGGTCAATGAAAGAGGAGGAATCATGTTTATGAGACAGAGGAATTTGCATCATGAGTGGAGTGAAATGAGTCTGAATCGTAGTTAGATGAAAGCACTAGTGTGGGTTGTGAGGGGTCTTGGAGTTGGGGGTTGAACAGACGGCTGAGTGGGTGCATCCTTGGTTAAGGGGTCAGTCCCTTCAACAATAGCCACAGTACAGAATTCTAAGGCAGGAATATTAAGATCTGGAACAGGCTGTACTGCATCAACTCCAACAGCAGCAGTGTCATGATCTGGAGGATCCCCATCTCTCTTTCTGTCCTCTCCTCATCCCATCCACCAAACTCCTTATTCATAGGTGAGCAAATGCTTCTTAAGCAAGGGCAAAGTGAATTTGTCGGTTCCTCTCACTGTGGTGCACTCAGTGTCATCAAGAGGAACATCAAAATAATTCAGTATGTGAGAGATCCAGGATCCATATGGAAAATCA
>JAOWBR010165843.1:0-11818 GCA_028571145.1 Dionaea muscipula
GGGTTGGGATTAAGTTGTGGTCGAGTTATTGAAGGATTCGAGCAAGAGCATGGAGTTACAGTTTCTGTCGGACGCCATGGATGTCCGGACGGACGACCGGGCGGACGTCCGGGCGGTCGTCCGTGAGCTTGGCAGATTGCCTGTTTGGTTTTTTGTAAATCCAATCCTTTGTGGTTTGATTCTAAGGGCCTAGGAGATATTTTCAGCATGTGTTTTAAGGGATTTAAAAGATGTTAGAGAATTGTTGGAGGCTCCTTAGAAAGATTTAAGAGTTGGTCAAAAGGTTTGCACTTTATGTTAGTTTTAAGCATATAATTGATATGCTTTATGAATGTTGTTCAGGACATGATTTGAGCTTCTGGTTTTAGACATGAGGGTTGTTTTATGGTAGTTTATCAACTACCAGCAGGTAAGGAGTAGCACCTTTGGATTTCCACATGGAATTTCCATAAGACTTGACATGAGATGAGATATGTGTGATATACCTGTTCTAGATGAGTTTTCTGTGATTAGATTCATCGTATCCTTTCCATGAGATCGTTTGAGTTAGGTTCAGTATTTGCTAATAAGATTTATTCAATGATTTAAGATGTTCAAAATTTATGCATTGGTTAAAGAAGTTCGATTCCAAGTTCAGGAGTATTTTCAGATTTAGCATGATTGTTGTTATGTTTCCCTTGAGAGGTTTGATTTGTTTCCAAATCAAATGTTCTATTTTAAAAGTTATAGTTATGTTTTAATGGGACCCTCTACCCTTACTCGACTTTAATTAGCTGACAGTGCTACACTGTGGGTTTCAGGTTTGGATCAAGATCAGGATGGATGCCGAGAATGGGATGACGTTACGCCTCAAGGATTTTTTTTTCTATTTTGTTTGTGTTCAGTCTTCCGCTGTGTATGTTAAGACTTCCGCTGTATGAATAAAATGTTGGTATTTGTTTTATACCTTTGAGTAATTTTGTGTGATTGGTCTCATAGGCTTCAATGACCCGTGGACTCGTTTCACGGGTTATCGCCGGTTTCACCCCGACCGGGTTGGGGTGTTACACCTAAAACCCCAAATAACCTAAACAAACCCCAAATAACCTAAACCCTACATAACCTAAAACCCCAAATAACCTAAACCCAACCCCCCAATAACCTAAACCCTAAAATCCCTAATCTACTCACTCAATTCACTTTCATTTCTCTTCCCCGTTCAACCCCAACCCAAACCTAATCTAATATGGATATTATAGACTAGGGGTAACCCGTGCACCGCACGAAAAAAAACAAAAAAAATTTTAAATTTTAAATTAAAAAAAAAATATCTCCACCATCCCACCATCACCCTCTTTCTCTATCCTATCACCCTCTCCTTCCCTCTCCCTATCCCATCACCCTCTCCATATCCCATCACCCTTTTTCTCTCTATCACTATATACATACTTATATACAAATACCTATGTACACAATTCAAAATCTTTGTTCTATATTATATAGATTAGGTTTTTGTGGATGTTATAAAATAAGATTAAATTTATGCTAATTGTCAATCTTTTTGGGTTTTCATCTCTTAAATATTGAGGAAGAAAAAAAATATATAGGTGCAGATTAATTCCTTTTCTTTTGAGATTTTATTCCCAACTTATTGCATATAGAACTTTTACATTAAATTCGGATTATTTTTAGGTTATGTTCGGGTTACGGTTCATTTTCGTTCGGTTTGTTCGGGTTTCAGATCACATCGGGTTCGGTTTGTTTGGGTTACGGGTCACCTCAGCTCGGATTTTTCGGATTACGGGTTGCTTTTGGTTGCGGGTTATCGGATTAAGGGTCGGGTCGATTCGGATTTCGGATTGTTTTCGGTTCGAGTTATTTGACTAACTTCGGTTTCGGATTGATTCGGGTTCGGGTTATGCGGGTTCGGATTATTCAGATCTGATCTAATTTCGGTTCAAATTGGTTCGATTTGCGGGTGGGTTGGATCGGATTTGCGGTTCGAATTAAATTTTGTCGGGTCTAGGTGCAGATGGTTTTAGGGATGAATTAAAATTAGTTCTGATACCATGTTGATAAAGGAAGTGGAAAATAGGAAGGCTTACATTTATTCACTAAGACTGTATTTAATATCACTGTGCACGTGGGATAAAGATTAGCTATCCCATAGGCACAATGATTTTCCGGAAAACTGATACTTGTTTGATATTACTGTTTACGTGGGAAATGATTTCTCACCTACCCCATTTTTCCTGTAAAAATGTGGGATATAATACCACCCCCTATGATATTGTATATCCCATATATGGCGGATAAAGAGTTTTTTACGGTGAACTTTTTCGACGAATTTTTTCGATGAATTTTTCCCGGCTAATTTTTTCCGACTAACTTTTTTCGACGAATTTTTTTCTGACAAACTTTTTTCGACGAACTTTTTCCGATGAATTTTTCCCGGTGAACTTTTTCAGACGAATTTTTCCGACAAACTTTTTCCAACGAATTTTTCCCGACAAACGTTTTTCGATAAACTTTTTCCAATAAATTTTTTCCCGCGAACTTTTCCTACGAACGTTTTCCCACCAACGTTTTTTGACGAACTTTTTTTCGACGAAATTTTTTTCCAACAAACTTTTTCTCGACAAACTTTTTCTCACGAATTTTTTTCCGGTGAATTTTATCTACAAGATAAACAAGTTTATAAAATCAACACATTAGATAACTTATCCAACCCACTATCCCATCATTCCTTATCCTTCTTTTTATCCCCCATCACTAATTATCCCCCATTTTCATATCCCCAAATCAAACACATCCTAATGGTTGAACCCTTATATACTACAATACATAAAAATACCAAAGTTCCCTTAGTTAGCTAACACTACACATATCACAACACTGCACAATTCATTTTGGTATGGTAAACGCCATAAGAATCATATTTAAGGACGTTCACCAGAATCAGAGCAGAAGGACATGAATTTATGCGTAGTATTATTAAAAAGAGTGGAACAACCACCAGAAGACGATATAGGAAATGGCACCACGAGTTAAATAGATACCATGGGGTCATCTGCAATGGCTTATGAAGTTAACAATGCATCTTACGACAGCTATATAACGCTATGAAAGAATAACTCTTGCTCACAATTAGAATATCAAAGTTTCTCATGGATTCCATGACTTGGCATAAAGTTACCGCTACAGTGCATTAACTGATAAACAACACTAGATAAATTGGTTCTTCGGATCATACGGTCGAGCAAAATAAAACCATAATATTGACTTCTGAACTGCTTTAAGTAGAATGGACGCCCTATTAATGTGATAATGTGTCATTAGGCATGCACAACCAACAGCTGTGTTTGTAAAATCAACCAGATGACAACATCTCATTCTAGTAGGGAGAATGAGTTGAACCTTTCACGGCACTGTTTCCCTATACGTCCGGGGAGATGCTGAGCAATTGTTGACCATTTCTTTGGCCCAAATTCTTCCACAAGCTGGATGATTGTTTCATCCTCCTGATCCACAAACAATGGTGAGGCGTGCCATATTTTCAAACAATGACAGCAAAATTTCACGTTGAATAAGATAACAAATTTCATGTTGAATGTGAAAGTATGAACTAAACTGCGAATTGACAACTTGAAAGTAAGATGAGGCGTTGAATCTAGAAGGGAGCAAAATAGTAGACCTCTTTAGTCCAAGGGCCTTTAATGAGTTCTGGATTCAGCACTTTCTGCCACCTATGCAGGCATTGCACGTCTGTCCGATCCTTGAAGCATTCCGCTAAACATTGTCAATTCACAGATTATTTTGCATATAAGAAAAATGGAAACGCTCGATGTAAACAGCAGGAAATTAAATGAGCAATGCTACAAGAAATGAGTATCTCAGAAAGAAAGAAAGGAGGATGGTGCATCAAAGAAGAGACCTACATCAATAGATGTATCAACCTAAAAATGTATCACAAAGATGCACATCAAATCTCTTAAAATATATCAGAATACTGATGCAAGCCCCTCTTCGAATAACGAATTCTGTTTCCCACTGCAGCAAGGAGCATAAATCATAGTTCTATGGAATGTATACATCAACCCATCCAATTCAGCAGGCTCAAGCTTCCAAACTACCAATTGGACAGAATAAGAGGATGGCCATGGCTGGTGAAATAACTAGAGAAGAAAGACTAAACACTTGTACATTTACAGACAAAGGCTTGAATTATTAAGTTTACAGACATAGGTAGAAGATAATGGAAATATAATCTATGTATATGCAGCATTGACGGCCAGTACATTACCAAGGATCTCAAAATTTCCCCGTATTTGTAAATAAGCTGCAAGAACTAAAAGGACGAGGACTAACCAAACAAGCAAAGATTATGTGAACAGGCAAAACTAACTGAAACAGTGATTGATTGCACAAAGATCTGCTAAAATCAACTTAATCTGCTCGAATCAACTGAATTCTGCTCAAAAATAGCATACCAATCTTCTTCCAGTTTTTCCCTTTAAAGCGCTGAACAGCATTACGCAAAATTTCATCCTGAATGTAGCATTGAAAATTGATCTTGTTAAGCATGGCACATAAGTATTGGAAAACTTTCAAAAAAGAATTTTTTGGAAGCTGCAAGATACTTATTTGACGAAAGGAGTAATGGGGCAAAGAAATAACTGCAGTCATGAACTTTCATGTACTGAGAGGATGATGAAGACAGAAAATAAGATATGACTCACTGGAAATACTGTAGTTTTATGATAAAGGAACCATTTTAGCCCATCCGTATTTACAAAATTAATATGCATGCAAGGCCATTGAGTCATGTGGCAACGCCCATCAGAGAGTTAAAACATGGACAATAGTTAACAAGGATCCCGTAGTTACCTCCTCAGGAGTCCACTGGCCTCTTGTGGATCGCCTTGTAGGGCCGCTTGTTCTCCTAGAAAGCAACAGGATAAAGTCATTTAGGTTATCTCTCCTTGCTTGTGTGCTACTGGTTAACATAAACCAAGAGCTTTCATAAACACCAATTTGTTATTTTCTCTATGACTCCATTCAATGAAGGCAAAACTCGAACAAAAAAAATGGATATGTTACACAATAGGACATTGCTCAAGGTGCTGAGCAGTTCCAGAAGTATATAATTGCAGTACAAGGGGTAAAGCAGGTAGTGAGGCATAAGATGACTTGACTGTAAAGATAGGGCTAACTCTGGATCCATCGTGCCGATGAGCTGGATCAAGGGAAGCTACCAAAGAATGTAATGTAAAAAGCCAACAAAAAAGCTCCAGTCTTATTCCATAAAAGGGAGTGCCACAGGTGTTGCAAATAGTGAAAAAGAATATAAAGGAGGTGACAAACTGAAAAATTATCAAACAATATGTAAACAGTACCCATTTGAATGTCGGACTTTCTGTAAAACATTGTTGGCCCCATCTGGGGCAGAGGGGCCTGGAGGTGGAGGAGGCAAAGGATCTTCTATTGCGTCATTTTCCATGGTTCTTTAGTAGACAGATGAAACTGCATACCACGAAATTGCTACGCATGGCAAATGTCTTCACAGTATATACTCGAACACGTAATAAATCTTCCAAAGCAGCAACCTTCTCATAAGCCAAACAAGAAATGTCAGTTTGAACTCATATTGAAGTCAAAATCATTATAGATAATTGATACAGAATATGATAGGAATTGAGCAGTTTGGTATCACAATATCACAAGCAAATGAGCATCTTCTCTTCCAAGAATTTTCTGATAAGAGGACACCGATACATCATACAATAAGGTTCCCGGGAGTCAAAAGCATAAATGTAAGCACAGTTGTCGCATTCAACCCCTCCCCCTCATACAAAAGCTCTAGAAATGTGGGTGCCCACATCAAATCATTCTTATTCCCCACATATTAACAGCCAAACAGCTGTCAGTTTTCTTTTTCTTTTTGTGCTGCACAAGCAATCAATTACCGAACTTTTGATACCCCAACAGACGATAGGTCTTGAACAAACTATCAATTTCCAAAATTAAACCAACGAAAATTCTTCAGAAGGTTTTCATAAAACCACATGGCAACTGTGATGCTAGATCCATAATTCTTTTGGCTGTTGGCACATCAGTTCGTTCAGACCATAATGAAAAAATTACCTAATTCTCCGTCCCCAAACTGCCCCTGCACTTTCCAGTCAAATCCACCCATCACCAGTGAATCCTTCCACAACTTAACTTTCTTCAGTGACCCACGATATTGCCAATACGCAATTGTTTGCCTTCTATTTATTGGTTCCTCCATCTCAATACCATGCCACACACACAACCCCACCTTGTTCCTGTATTTTTCTTCTTTGCCACCACCATGACCTGTTTTCTCTTCATTCCCCAACCACTGTTTTTTTAAGCTCAACCAACAATTCAAGCTTGGATAGCCATTACTTTGGACATTAGAAAGCAATATTTGCCCCTATGTCGCTAATGATTAATATCTACCAAAAGAAAATCCTAATTTTACTTATGAACACAAAAATAAATGAAAAAGAGGAATGGAACAGCCTCAAAAGCAAGCTGCACATGGACAGAATTGAGTGAGCTAGGTAAAAGCGGGAGTGATTGAGCAAGTAATGGATGTCGTGATACCAAAGAAGCTTTGGTTGATGATAATGTTTCACTCCTCTCCATCAATTTCTACTCCATTCAGAGGTTGATCCTGCAATTTCTAATGGTGGCAGTGAAAGAGATTGGTGACCAAGGCTTCATTTGGTTGGAAGGAAATCATTTTTCGATGCATATGATTTTTTATAGAAAATTGTTGGGTTAAGTACTTGAAATATGACTAAATTTTCATTGGAATAATCAACAATATCATCCATGGAAAAGCACAATCACCAATTTAACTTTCTGTTGTCTGGTTAAAAAGAAAATATTCCAAGGAAAGCTACAGTAGAAATATTTATTTGATTAAGAGTCATGTTTTTTGGTGTGTGTAGGTAGTCTTACAATGGCAGACGATGGAGGTGGTTGGGTGGTCAACACCCACAACCAGCAGTAGCGGGGCGAACAACGGGTGCGGCCTGCCACCAGCGTCCTTCGCATCTAGTGGTGGGTGGTGCCGTTGGGAGGTTGTGGTGGTGGTGAGGTAGCAGATGCATGGATGTTAACTTCCTTTATTTGCAAAAGCATGACATTTTCCTTCATTTCAAGGAAATCATCTTCTAACGAATATCTCTTCTAAACTAGACAGAGGAAAAGTGGGAAAACCTCATTCTGGAATCTGGATGACATTTTCCTTCCAACCAAAAGCAACCTGAATTTCCAAGGAACACAGGGAGACTGGTTGCTGTTGCTATTGGTGGTGATTTGGTAGAGATAACACTGTGCAGTGGAGATGGAGGACGCAATGGGGTTTGGATCAGGGACTGTGCACTGTGCAGTTTAGTTATTATGGTGTATAGCTTGGTGAAAATTAGGTTAATTGATCAGGGACTTGCCAAAATTGCTCGGGCATTAGCATCACCTCAGCAAAATCGCAACTTCCAGATCAATTCAAAGCACGAATGTTTGTTTGCAGCAAACGAGAATTACGCCAAATATGCAATCCCTCTGAATCTCACATCGACAAATCAAATTGAAAAGCACCCCTATCACGATCCCAATAGGTAGGAAATTATAAGACCCCAAAAAAAACCACAAATCAAACATCAATCTAGAACTTCAAAGAACTGGGAACCCCAGATTGAAAAGCAAGTCCTTGACATCAAATTACACCAGACAAAATATGTTAGCTTGCCTGAGTGAGCTCCAGGTACCAAGATATAGCTGATCGGACGATAGAGATGGCGATCAAGCGACACCGGATGGCAGATGCAAGATGAGAGAGAGAAAGAAATCTCCACAAAAGGAAAAAAAAAAAAACACAAACTTTTGACGGGGAATTGCAGAGAAGTAGAGAGAGTGAGACTGACAGCAATGAGTGTCTTTTGTTTGGAACTTGGGTTGGGGAAGAGGTGAGGGAAAGATAAACGGTCTGAATTATTTTCATTTTTTTTCTTGGGTATTCAAATCAAATGAAGAGGGGCGGAGAACGTTTGCTTGTTTTAAATTATTAAAATTTGAACGGTGGAGATTGTGATGTCGTTGATTCTCGGCCGTCCATCTGATTAATGTTTGAAACAAGGTTAAACGGCATTGTTTTTGCTTTTTAATACGAACATTGATGTTGATTTTCTTTTTAGAAAAGCACACTTTTTATTTATAATTTCTGTTTAATTTTCCAATTATCCAAAAAATGAGACGTCAAATTTAAAACAAGCAAAAGGATAGGTAGGCTTTTCCTTAAAAATTGCACAACTGAATTACTTGATTTAAATAAATAAATATATATATATATAATTTATTTTTGTTTAATTTTCCTATTACCCAAAAAAAAAACAGATGTTGCATTTAAAATAAGTGTTATCGCCTCCTGACGGCTGCGATGACGTGGATGAGAAATGTCTGTCACGTGTCTGCCACCTGTCCACCAGCTGCACACGTCACAAACTCTACGTTAGAGGGCCCCGAGGTATATGCCTCAGGAAAACCCCTCTGACGCTCGAATTAGACTCACTTCAAGTTGGAAAGGAGGGAGCTAGAGCAGAGAGAGTTTTCAGAGTGATCAGGCATACCTGAATGAGAGAGCGGAGAGCGCTATTTATAGAGGCGAAAGTAGCCCCAAGCGTAATGACCGTATTGTCCCTGAACTTTCTTCAGAATCTAAGAACGATCCGAGAATTAACGCTTGGGCTTGAGCCCGTTGACGACCCAAGCCCACTCGGAGCCAAGACCCCTTCATCATCTTGCATGGTCGTCGACCACCCTCGCTACCTGCCCGCCGACACTCGGATGCCCGCCAAAGGTCCACTGGCTGTTGCTCGCTCATGCATCTCCTCGTCATGCAGCTGCTCGGTGAAGGAGGGAGCTGCTGCTCGCCATTGTGCTTCACTGCTCGCTGAAGAGCTCATTGCTCGCCGTGGGGCTCATTGCTCGCCGAGGAGCTCACTGCTCGCTGAGGGATTCGCTGCTCACTTGCTCGCCGGTGCTCACCACGCCATGCTCCCCTCTGCTGCTCACCAGGACATGCACAAGCCACTGGCCGCAGCTGGTAGCTTCGCTACCCGCTCACCATGGAAGCCAGAGCTGCCACTAGTCGCGCCCGGAGAAGACTGGCCGCGTGGAGGAGGCCGCTGCTCGCTGCTTCCATGCCCGCTGCTCCACTGCTCTCCATCGGAGCTGCTGCTCGCGAGGAAGGTGGCCACAGGGATGCTACCTGGGCTGTAGTTTCTCGCTACTTGGTAGTACTCCGAAGCCGTTGCTCGCAGTAGGGAAGAAGGTGTTCACGAAGGAGGAGCTCACTGCTCGCTCAGGGCTCCGCTGTTCGCCAGCCATGGCTGCTCGCCGGGGAGCTCAAGCCGCTGCTCGCGTGACAGCCCACCGAGGAAAGAGATGGAGGCCATGCAGTCTCCTCAAGATGAGACCTTCCACAGTTCTACATGGCCATGCAAAGGGAGCTCTCCACCGGGTCTCCGAGCATTGTTGCCGACACACGCGAGATCCACGTCGCATATCCACATGTTCATGATCGGGTCCACCTCCGCCCGCGTGGCATGTCAGTCATTGTTCACGTGGCGGGTATTTTTCGGTGTATAGCAGTTGCCCCCCGAGCCGCTTTGCTTGATTCACAAGAATTAAAGGGAAGGGGTTAAGGATTTTTTATGCCTTCGGGATCACTCCGAGATTTACTCGGCATGCTTCGGGCACATTTCGGGAATTTCCTGTCTAACAAGTTATCTATTGTCTGTCTTTAAAGATACTCCAGGTATCACCCGTCGGATAAAGTATCTGCATAAGGTAGAGTGCACATAATTCTGGTGGGCCCCCCTGGCTTTCCTATAAATAAGGGGCCAAGGGCTTCATTTTTTCTCACATTTGCGAAGAGTTTCCCCAGAGCTCTTTGGTGTTTCAAGAAATCCGGTGCCTGAAGAAGCCCGCTGCCTTACGAGTCTGCTGCCTCACGAGTCCGCTGCCTCACGAGAATCGAAGAGAAAGAGCTCGAAGCCGATCCAGACACTTCGAAGGTATTCTCGAGTCATTTTCATCGAACTAAGAGTTAGTTACAGTCCACCATGTCAAACTCGTCCCGAGAGGGAATAGGACGTCGATTTAGCCGCTTCCTCCGAGGTACTCCCTCGCCATCAAGGGTTCCCGACAAGACCCAGGATCCCGTGGAACAAACTCCTTATGTGGGTAACGAAACGGACCAGCAGGCCCTTTCGAGCCTTGTTTCCGCTTTAGAGGATCCTATGCCTCCTATGAGGGTAAAGATTAAAATGTCGCGAAGTTCTCATCAGCCTCCATAGCCCGTCATCGAAGGTACCAGTGGATGCACCACCCACGAGTCAATGGACCTCCCTCTGGATACTGAAGAGCCGGAAGGCGATGACCTCTCTCAACCAACCATCCCTAGAGAGAAGCGTTTTGAGTCAGTGATGTCCAATCATTCATGTGAGGCTCTCACATCAACCTCCGGTCACTAGAGCTTTCGCTGCCGGGTGCCTCAGTCGTTTTAGCGCCCGTACGATCGTCGGAGTGGCAAGCTGAAAGGCTTCGTCCTATTTAAGCACAACTTCGAATATGGGCTCTGTCTTCCCTTATGTAACTTCTATCAAGACATATGTGATATCCTCGGGGCCTCCCCAGCTCAATTTGTCCCTAATTCTTGGGGGACAATTTGCACATTCAACATTGAATGTCACCGGTGTTATGGTTTTTGTTATACCCCGGATTTTATGATCATTTTCATGTTTATTAATGCTCATTATGATTGATTTAGCATGTTGAGGAAATTTTATTTTTCGGTGAATAGTACTTTTCGTGAATAGTGTTTACGGTTTTTACGTGACCGTTTTACGACTTTTTGCATCGCATGTCGTACGATCATTTTGAGCATACCGGCATGACCGTGAGGATGAGACGAGTATTTTGAGTACCATATTGACATGTTTGGATATCCCGGATTTTTCGGGATTTGGCGGGTCCCGTTTGACGGTTTTTTTCGATATTTCGATTTTGGTACCGTTAGAACCGTGATTTAATTTTATGATTTATGGTGGTGAGTTTGAGACATTTCGGATTAGTGTGCACGCGTGATTTGAGGATTAGAGGATGGTTAGTATGTTGACTTGGAGCATTTATGAAGAGAGAGGAAGAGTGTGAAGTTGGTATTATGAGTTGTTTAGTTTTGATTGGTTTAAGGCTTTCCTAGGCTTCTCTTGTTCATTTTTCTGGTCTTCCTCTTGCATTTGGCCGAGACAAGAGAAGGGAGGGGATTAAGGAAAGAAGAGAAGGAAGAAGAAGGAGTTATGTGTGTGTGTTCTTGAGATTTTCTTCATTTTTCCTTCACCCTTGATCTTGGAGCTCACTTGGGTTTATTGGAGGATTGTGTGGAGGATCTTTTGACTTCATTGAGGGCTTGGAGAGCATCCATTCCATTGGTTTTAAGGTATTACATTTGGTTTATTAATGGTTTCATTGCTTGGATGGATTTTTGGTTTGACCATCTTGAGTTTGGCTTATGTGTGATGATGGAGATGATTGTGGCATGCTTTGACATGTTATTTGTGACTTGTTTGAGGTGATAAGTTGAGCTTTTGGTTGGTTTTCATGTGATTTATAGTTTGAGTTGATTTTTAGTTGTTTTAGTGAGATTTGGATTTTTGATGATGTGTTTTTGTGTTTGGCTTGTTGGAGATGCTTCCTTTAGGCTTGGTTAGCCTTGTTGCATGATTTGTGATTTGTTGGATGAGTTTTG
>JAOWBR010165854.1:0-20954 GCA_028571145.1 Dionaea muscipula
GGTTGTCGTCTTTTGGAGTCGGCTGTAATCCTATAGCTTCTATCCTGATTGTAAACGCTCGGTATTAGTGAATCTCAATTTTCCGCCAGTTATTTATTTTCCCTTGTCTTTTCTTTCTTTCCTTCGGTTAGTCGATTTTGGCTTGTTTATTATTTCTGGTTTTTTCGCTGCGTTGGTGGTGTCACATTCGTGTGGCGCTCCTGTCGTGTGTCTTTGGTCACAACACAGCGATTCCTCGGCCACCAGCGGATCCTCGACCACCGCCAGCGACTCTCTGCTCTCTGCTCTCTCCTCTCTTCTCTCTTCTCTGAGTTCTCTTCCCTCTCTTCTCTCTCCTCTCTCTTCTTTCTATTTTGATTCTGTGAGAACTGACTGCTTGAGGCTCCAGCGGTTCACCGACGGTTTTGCCGGCGATTCTGCCAGTTTCAGAACCACCGGTTCCGGTTCCATATATAGAAGAATTGGGACCGACCCCTTGTCTAAGGCGGCGGTTCCGGTTCAGAACCGAACCGTGGACAGGCCTAGAGTCGAACTTGATCAAGACCACTAAAAATTCTTATCAAGCTCGAGCTCGGTTTGGTTCGATAAAAATTTAATGAGCTCGAGTCGAATATAGGTATACTCAGCTCAGTTCGACTCATTTACAATCCTAGGAGAAGGAAGGGATAGAGAGGGAGCACATGGGAGAGGGGAAGGAGGGAGAAAAGATGTGAGAAAAAGAGATAGGAGAATGAATATGAGTGTAAGTGAAAATTTTCTTGTTTTTGGAGACGATTAAATTAACATTGATATTATTTTTTTTGTTATTATTTGATGAATTAGGAGTGAAATGTTTATTGTGCCTTCAATATGACAATCCCTAATAGTATAATAAAATAGAGAGATGATAAATTGTAAAGTCTAAAAATATATAGTGATAAAAAAATTAAATCCACACCTAAATGTCAGTACAAACCTATCAACAGTCCAATCTAATTTGGGCCGGTCCAATTGGCCGTTTCGTAGGCCTCAAGTTGGACACTGAGACTGCTCTTTGAAGCTTCCTTGGATTTTTCTTTGCCCTCTCTTTTCTCTCTTCGGTTCGTCTTGTTCGCTGCTCAAAACTGAAAGTAGATTCATCAATTTCTTCGATTGATTTCTCGGGCAGCTCCATCTCCATCATCTTTCGTAAGTCGATTATCATCTCGTTCATACAACTCTTTCAACTTCTGCAGTGATCGGATTTCGCCTCTCTTTCTTCAATTCCATCGAATTGAATTTCGAAAAAGTTACTAGTTTGATTCCATGTCGATATTGGTAGTTCTGGCGCTTTGTCGAGTTCATTCTGTGACTGATTTCTTCGTAATTTTTTCTGCAAATGGTCTTTTTCAGCCTGGATGCTGCTACTAATTGACCTCTGTATATGTTCTCTGCTTGTTCTAGGGTTTTGGCAGAGTACAGTCAGTCGGGGTAATGTCTATGGGGATGATTGATGTTCCGCCAAAGGGCGGGTTCAGCTTCGACTTGTGCAAGAGAAATGATATGCTGTTGAAGAAAGGTGTTCAGCCACCATCTTTCAGAAAAACTGGTACCACCATTGTTGGTCTTATTTTCCAGGTAAAAAGAACTTTTAATTCATTTGTTACTTTTTTCCGCTTCTTTTTTTTGCATGTTTACCTGTTGGTTAAATTATTGCCCTGAAGACATATTTGCTGTAGTCGCAGTTGAGATTGTAATGCCTTTAGCTGCTTTCATTAGTCTTTTTTCTTTAGATGCCCTTGGTCCATACCAGGGGCTTCCACTGGGAACTATGCTAGAATCTATGGGGTTGGTCTTCTTCAACATTGGCATTTGCCTTTGTTGTGGGATATGTTAATTGACTTCTTCGGTCTATGGGTGGTATCTTGCATCTTTAAACGTAGTGAAAAACCGTTGAATGATGTGTGTTGAATTAAGTGTGTGATCATTTGAGTTCTTTTGTTCGTTTTTTCTAATTTTATTTGTATTATACCCTGCTATGATTCTGGCAATTTTTTTATTTGTTCCCTTAAAGTAACGCTATGTGATGATCATTAAACAAATTCTAGCTGTTGTTAGATATTATACTTGCAATGGTCCTTTGGAAGCATTACCGAATGATATTCCATATCATGTGATTTTCATGGTGTTTTAGTTTGATTTGTGTATATATGTGGTAGGATGGTGTAATTCTTGGAGCGGATACAAGAGCAACGGAAGGTCCCATAGTATGTGACAAAAACTGTGAGAAAATTCACTATATGGCACCAAACATATATTGCTGTGGTGCAGGGACAGCTGCAGATACTGAGGCAGTGACTGGTAATACTTTTATTTTTTTTGTTCCTTATGAATTGAATATGCTGCAGTTCTTTCATCTGGTTTTCGTCTTAAATTAGATCAAACTACTTACTCTGCAACCTATGCAGATTCATCTGCATGATCTAGGTTTTTTTTTTTCCCTTTTTGGGTTTTTAACCCCCGGGGGAGGGTGGGTTTACCAAGGAAGTGGAGTGGGAGTAGTCTAGGACATTTAAGAATGGGGACAGCTCTGCACACTGAAACATCTCACACTTGCCGTAGAATCAGTAGCCTTCTTGGTGAAGCATTGCTGCCATATCCTTTGTTCCTATTCAACTGCTGGTATTACTATTTTTAGCAGAAGGTTTTTCTTAGGTAATGTCAGCATCCTCTCCAGTTTTTTTTTCCCCACTTTGACTAGGCCTTTGTCTGTAAATCTTTTTAGTTCTATAAATGAACAAAATGGTAAAAAAGGAATTGCAAAGAATGCTACATCAGTTACTGGTGTTTCTGCTTAGTAGGGCACGGATATGGATTAATCAGATGTGCTATGTGCAAAAGAGTAGATGTTAAGGTGAAGGAAGTAGCCGACAGTGTTTTTGGCCAGACTTAGATCCTGAGAGCGGAGGTAGACCATTTATATGGTCGAGTGTTCGTTTAAGTTAGGTTGATATAAGTTAGGGAGATAGTGCTAGGAAATGTAGCTTGATATTGGAAATGGTAAATAGTGATTCCCCTAGTTTAGCAGGATCCTTGCCACTTTAGTAAGAAAGTTCCATCTTCCGTGTCCTTTCAACGATCTTGAATTTTGTATCCTGATATCCTCCAGTTTGACTTCTTAAATTGTTCTCTGTGTTTCTCATTCCAATTCTGTACATAGCATCTCAATGATCCTTGTCTGCTCTTGTTATAATATTAGATTAGATATTAGATGTAATCTGTTGATTTGATTCTAATCTTAACTTATCTTTCTTCTTGAGCTTGTATTTTATTTGCATTACGCTTATTGTCACAGATATGGTAAGTTCCCAGCTAAAGCTTCACAGATACCACACTGGGCGTGAATCAAGGGTTGTGACAGCTCTTTCACTTTTGAAGTCCCATTTGTTCAGGTAATTTCTGTGAGTGGATCTTCAGTGATATTGGTGTTTTTTCTGCTGGTTATCTTAGTTATGAGAGTCTTGCATACCTATTATTTTCCAGTTATCAGGGCCACGTCTCAGCTGCTTTGGTACTAGGTGGAGTTGATGTGTCAGGACCCCACTTGCATACTGTAAGTTCAGTTTGGCTAGTTCGCTTATCGGTTTATAGCACAGTTTTTTGTGCCAGTGAGTCTAAGATGATTTCATCCTGTAGATATATCCTCACGGCTCCACAGACACGCTTCCTTTTGCAACCATGGGATCCGGTTCGCTTGCTGCCATGGCCGTCTTTGAGACAAAATACCGAGAAGGGCTCACTGTATGTAGTTGGACTCCTGTCCATGGGAGCCGAAATTCATTCTTTGTTTATTTTTCTTGTACTTTTTACTACAACAGATTGAGTTTGATTTGGTTTTTTTGAATTGCAAACCCCTTGAGTACATGTAATTAAACCAGCCAGCTTTATTGATTGAACTCAATCCTACTTGACTTTAAAACCTTCATATGTTGACCTTGCTGGTGTGCCTTTTGTTTTTTGCTTGGTTCTTCAGAGGGAGGAAGGGATAGACATTGTAGCTGAAGCTATTTGCTCTGGTATATTTAATGACTTGGGAAGTGGAAGCAATGTGGATATTTGTGTGATCACTAAGGTTTGCTCATACTTCATGGTTGATTGAGTATTTGAGATATTCCCACATTGTCTACATCCTGTCCCCCCCCCCCCCCCTCTCCACCCTCAAGAAAAAAGGTGCACACTCACACAAACAAAAACACATGTTAAAGAATAAGGGAGAATAAAGATGTAAAGATGAAAAAAGCTGCACACTAACACAACCAAACTTTTTTGTTTGGTGATGCTTGCCTGTGCAGGGTAATGTGGAATACTTGAGAAACCATAAGTTGCCAAATCCTCGCACCTACGTGAGCGCAAAAGGCTATTCCTTCCCTAAGCCAATTGGTGAGTATATCAATTCCTTGAAACTCTTTGCTAACTAAACTCTTTGGCAGACCATGACTTTCAGTTAGTTACCTGTTTTTCTTTCCCCTTTTATGCTACACATCTGATTATGTGAATGGCTGTTTCTGTCTATTGGTTAGTATTGATGTCTGATGGGTAGTTTGTTTTTTTAGATGTTCTTATTAAAGTATCAGTTCATTTCAAACCAAAAAACAAGTATCAGTTCATCGAATAAACACAGTCCTTGAGCTAGAATCCCATTGGGGTTATGGAACAGAGCTGGGCTGTCAAACAGTGGTGGTCTAAGGTTTCTGTTGAACAGTGGTGGTTTAAGGTGTTCAGTTCATCGATTTTATTTTACTTTGTCAAAGGATTTCAAACATGTAAGGTGTGAGCAGTGGCAATATCCGGTGCATTTGCTTCTTACTTTTCTGCTTTCTCCCTTCTGTCTCTCTCATGTCTGCTTGGAATCTACAAGTTTAAGATTGTATTACTTATTTTTAATGTCACATTCTTTTTATTTTTGTCGGATCCTTGTGCATATACCCCAATGGATACATGTGACCAACCCCACCATGTGGGATATGGTCATGATGATGATTTTTAATGTTTCTTGAGAGGGACTTTTACTTTATATTTGTGAATTATTTTCCCTTCACTGTGCAGAGGTGCTGCTCTCAAAGGTTACTCCATTAAGAGAAAAGGTTGACGCGATTGAAGCAGGAGATGCTATGGAAGAGTAATCATTCTCTTTGTGATTTGTTTTCATGTGTTTGGTCTGGATCTTGTGTTCCTGAAATTATAAACTTGGTTTTCTTCTCTATGCTACGGTGAGATTAGGCTTATGATTTAAATACATGCCTTTTGTTTTCCCAGTTGTTTGGCATGTGCAATTCAACTTTGATGGTCATTTAGCAGCTTCTACTACTGTCTACTGCCTTGTCTCCTCCTTTTGGAACTAAATTTATGCGGAACAATTTATATAGATTGTTGATGGTATAATGTCTTAATTTCCAAATAAGTGGCTTCGAGCTGAAACCTAGAATTGATCTCATGAGCGACAAAGTTAAGTACTGGTCTGAGCCTGAGGATGCCTTGTGCTATCCACAATGTTGAACCATTGAGATGTTGGATCGCATGCGCCATCATTGCTCAAGCATCTGCAGGGGGAGGTGATGATAAAATTCTTTGAGTTCACATCCAAACAAACTGCGGTGCCACCTGGGAGGGTCGCCGACAGGTGCATCCTGGAATCTGATATAGCTATCCATTTTGCACCAGGACTCGAGCACACCCCGAGCTTGGCTGGTTGGCCTGATGCTCCTGCTTGTAAGCAGGATGATGCTCCGTCCGTTTTTAGGGTCCGCTCTGCGGTGTAGCTCCAGGCTCCTGATTCGGAACATGGGCCAAGTCTAAGCAGTTGATATCTTGATAGGATGCATAATCCTGTTGATGGATGGAAGATAACCTTGTGAGCTGATCCTCCTAGTCCTGGACCTGCATCACAAAGTCGATCACTCTGAAAATTTTCATCTAAAATCTTGGTAGGTAAACTAGAATTTTGGTTTGTTTATATGATCAACGAACATTTTGTAGTTACTGTTTGTTACCTTGAAGGGGAGACTGAATAGCAGAGATCCGGCTCAAGAAGTTTGGACTACGAGGCTGGGACCAGTTGTCGTCGAGCACGCCATAGTACTCACTCATCCTGCGAACCCCTTGTCTCAGGTAATAGCTTCCTGTAAGGGTCCATAATGCCCAGTCGAAGTCTAGCTGCGCTGCCAAGCCAAGGAAGCAGCTGAAATACCTAAAATATATACAATTAGTTGATATTAGAACCTCTAGTCTAGTCTAGTCTAGTTTATTATATGGAAATTAAGTACCTGTTATCGTTGATATTAGAACCTCTTTGGTCGATCCCGAACTCGCTAAGAAACAACGGTAATCCTTGACCGAGCAGAAATCCTGAAGTCGACATTACATTGTTTACCACCCTGCCACAGACCTGGTTAGCATTCCCATCTTTCCATGCTGACCCGTCGGTGAAGGCGTACCAGTGTGCCTCGAGCACTGTTTTCCCCCCGAAACTAAGGCTCAACGGACGTTGACGAAGGAAGGATAGGTCCTTGTCGTAGTTTAAGCCAGACAGAATCACCAGCACATCTGGGTTATTTCTGTGCACTGCCTCAGCTCCTTGTTGCATGTACCTTAGCTTCCCAAATTTTAGAGCATTAAACTAAACAGCAGCATAAGCATGCATGCATATATACATATATAGATAGATAGATATATACCTGTACCAATCGTTGACATTCTGTCTTGATCCACGGAGTTCATTCCTCAGACTCATACCAACAACATGGGCATTGCCCTTGAACATTTTGGCCATCTTTGAGAGACCGTTGATCCAGACGTCAGGATCGAAATACCGGTCACCGAAGAATCCACTGCCATCGGAGCCACTGCAGCACCACCCTGGTTTGCTTATGTGATTGTCCAAGATCACCATCACATTGTTCCTTCCTAGGCTTGATACCACTGCCTGCAGTGCAGCAGTCAAGGAAGGTCATTGCACTTCATTTTTATACTATCACCATTCACCAATCACCTGCTAGCTTATTATTAATGTTTTTATACCTGGAAGGCTCCGGTGAGTGTAAGGTCAATGATGGTGGGATTCTTGTCCTGAAAGCCAAGAATGTCTTCATCGAGTCCCAAGTTCTGGAGGGAGTCCCTCACGGTCATGGCGGCTAAAGCATTGTCTGTGGCCAAAAAGAGAGGCCAAGTGAACCTCACACAATTGAACCCCATCGACGTTATCTTCCTTGATATCAAATCAACCGGCTGCTTGCTTAGCCCCTCGGCCACCACGACCTGAAGGTGGGATGGCCAGCTCACACAGCTTAACTTCACACGCCGCCCGCTCCCATCCACAATCCATCTACCACTCGTAGACAGAAGAGCAGCCTCAGCTCCATAAAGGGAGAACAACACTAGGTAGTTGACCCAGAGATTAATGGAGAACAACAAGGATAGGATTCTAGATGCCTTGTTCTCCATAAACGGAAATTATATAAGCCTAGACTACAGTAGAGAGAGATCACTCAGTTTCAGTTTCAGAATTTTTATAACTTTTACTATTTGAGGATTCAGCTTATAATAATAATAATGTATATGTTGACAGTTATGGAATGCTTTATCATATAAGATGCATGCTAGCTAGCTTCTCCTCATTTCATGGCAGGTTCTGTTTTATTTATAGGGGGGTGCATGGTGCATGGTGCATGGTGCATGGTCCGCGGTGCATGCTTGGCAACAAGCTAGAGTGTTGATGAATGATAATAAATGAGGGGGATCTCATTTAAGTTTTCTAGTAGATATGCAGCAATCAAATGGTAATGAATGAATGGAAGAATGTATAGCTAGGTGGATTGATTTTCTGGGTAGATTTATGTTTTAGGCCATGTAGCTTGCGCCGCTTGCCCCGGCATATATATATATAAGCAATCTCTAGCTGTGTGTGTATATATGTATATATCTGTGTGTTCACGCGCGCTAATGGGAATGGTATATTAATTTGGAACTGATTGATTTTGAACCTAACAAATTAGTCATATATGGTTCTTCCATATGAAGAATTATCTGAAAGAAAAATCTTAAACTAGGGATAGTCATAAGTAATTAATGAATCTAGCTAGGAGAGCAAGAAGGAAGTAGAAATCTGCTTTCTTGTGATGTGAGTTCTAAGTCTTCACTAGCTAGCTAGCTTCTCTAGCCGATCGAGGCGCGCTTGTGCTAGTTAGGTTTTTGCTAGCTGGTGTGTCAAAAGACCACCCTTGGCCTTGTGCTAGTCACGATCTTGAACCACTGATTTGTCGGGTCACACGTGATGTCATCATCATGGCTCAAGCATCTGCAAGCGGAAGTGATGATCTGATTCTCGGAGTTCACATCCAAGCACGCCATAGTTTCATCGTCGAGCCTTGTCATTAGATGCATCTTGGATTCTGATATAGCAGCCCATCTAGAACTAGGATTGTTCTTCCAGCAGAATATCCCCAGCCTTGCAAACTCATCTGTCCCTGCTCCTTGTAAGCAGAAAAATGAGCCTCTTATGGTTAGTGTTCCCGCCTCGGCGTCGTGATTCCAGGCCTCCGACTCCGAGCACGGGCCAAGCCTGAGTGGTTGAAACAGCACTGGTCTAAGGATACATAGTCCTGTTGCCGGATGAAATATCATGTTGTACGGGCTACGTTCTTCTAATCCTGGACCTGCACAATGAAATTAATTTAAACAACTTACCAAACATATATACATATATAAGATCATGCAAAGGTAATGATTCGATCTAGCTACCTCGGAGGGGAGACTGAATCAGGGAGATCTGGTCCAGGAAGCTTGAATTACGTGGCTGCGACCAATCATAGTCGAGCACACCGTAGGACTCACTCAGACCAACAATCCCTTCACGCAGGTAATAGCTTCCTGCAAGGGTCCATAATGCCCAGTCCAAGTCTAGTTCTGCCGCGAAGCCAAGAAAGCAAGCAAGGAACCTGCAGTATATGTATATGAATGATCATATAGCTAGCTTGCTTGCTTTGCTTGCTTGGTTCACCAAGAAAAGAAAACTATATATTGTAATTATATATCTATCTAGAACATATATACATGCATGGAAAGATATATATATATGTGTATATATAGACCAGCACCAGCTAGCTAGACCTGTTATCGTAGATGTTGGTGCCACTTTGGTCAATCCCAAACTCGCTAAAGAACAATGGTGATCCTTGAGAGAGCAGAAATCCTGAGGTGTTCATCATAGCGTTGATCACCCTACCACAGACCTGGTTCGCAGTCCCGTTTTTCCACGGTTGCCCTTCACTGAAGGAGTATCGGTGTGCCTCGAACACTGTCTTCCCCGTGAAAGTAAGTTTCACGGGTCGTTGCTCGAGGAAAGATAGGTCTGTGTCAAATTGTAAGCCAGATAGTATCACTAACACATTCGGGTTCGCCTTATGCACCGCCTCAGCTCCTTGTTGCATGTACCTACATTGATTAAACATTAACATATGATAGGAAAACATACATGATTTGTTAATTACTTGATAGTAGTGCAAGTAATAAGTATATATATACCTATACCAATCAGTGATGTTCTGTCTTGGTCCACGGAGCTCGTTTCTTAGGCTCATAGCGACCACATTGGGGGTGGCCTTGAACATGTTGGCCATCTTTGAGAGGCCTTTGATCCAGAGGTCAGGATTGAAGTAGTGGTCGCCGAAGAATCCGTTGCCATCGGTGTTGCTGCAGCACCACCCTGGTTTGCTTATGTGATTGTCCAAGATCACCATCACGTTGTTCGCCGCTAGGCTTGATACCACTGCCTGGAAAGCAGTGATGAGCGGGAGATCAATGAGGGAGGGGTTGTGAACCTGGAAAGTGGGAATGGATTCGATGAGGCCATGCCTCTGAAAAGACTGCCTCACGGTGAGACCGGAGAGGGAGTTGTTTGTGGCTAAGAAGAGAGGCCAAGTGAGCCTCACACAGTTGAATCCCATTGACAATATCTTCTTTGACAACACATCCACCGGCTGCTTGCTCATCCCCTCGGCCACCACCACGTCAAGGTGGGATGCCCAGTTCACGCAGCTCAACTTCACCCGCCGTCCTTCGCCATCAACGATCCACCTGCCACTGGCAGAGAGCGGCAGACTCACCCCCGTCGCCTGCCGGACACTACTAGCAGCCAACACATGGTGGTGTCCATTGGCCCAACAAATGGAGAGCACCAAAAGTAGCACTCTCAATATCTTCTCCATGAGGCGAGCTGGGCTGGTCTAGTCTAATTATCCTACTGCGACTTAGATTGAGAATCACCCTATATATATATATATATATTTTGAAAATGTCACTGTTGATGCATGCATATCTAAATATATTCCACAAAATAAGAAACTGTTATACCAAACGGATCGATGAGAAAGAAAATGTTAGAGAATAATTTGGTTTAGATTAATTTTACAGTTTAATCCTTATCTGTAAGGTTTAACATTTTTGGATGGAGAGACAAAGTCACAAAGGTTGTTTTTAATACACGCATTGAAAAATAGGGAATAAGTAATAATATGGATAAGGATAATAGGAGAGATAGTAAATAATGAGATAGTATCTTGAATAAATTATCAAATATGTTAGAATTTACAAACTTGTTTACTTTGCTGATAAAATCTTCTAATAAATTTTTTTACCTAGGTTGACCGGCATTGACCGATGACCGATCAATGGCCACTAACACCACCTGTTGCCACCCAACACCACCACCTCCTTCCATCAGTTCTTTATCCATGATGAGTGGAATAGCATATGCTATCAATCCCCAGAAGGCTGTGCGGAGCAGCGAAGGGCTGATTACGCCGGACTGATCACCCAAGCTGATTATCAGGGCAGGTCTGCCCTCGACTAGCAAGGCTGGTCTGAAAATAGCCAAGTATTTCACCGGGCTGATCACGGAAGAGAAGGTGGGTCGCGAAGATCGGATGGCTAGCCGCTGGGCTGATCATCCGGCCTGATCACCCCTGCCTTGGGCTGCTACACTGCTGCTGGTTTTCTTCCTGCTGTGCTGATCCGCTGGGCTGATCACCCGGGCTGATCCTGTGAGGAAAGGAACCGGATTAGTTGAGCTGGATTGATACATCCTGATGAACTCGGTCGTTTCCTTGTCTTCTTGTCCACATGGATGGGGGGAAATTCCTGGTATATCATCAGTCCCCCAAATTTATAGTGTGAACGAAGTGTGGATTATGAACTTTGAAGTCAAGTCGGGATCAACCGAGCCACGTGGACAAAAGTCTAAGGCAAATATCCGAGAAGCCGGCGACGACGACTGAGGAGTCAACGGTAACGACTAAGGAGCCGTAGAAAATTGAGTGCGACATGAGCACTTTGATTCCTTAATGAGCTCATTATCAGGGTGGAGCGTTGGTGATATTTGTTGTTATTCTCTCGACGGAAAAGTCAATCTCGACGTTCGATGAGCTGGAAGTGGTGAACGGTCGAACGGCCAGCGGGAATGGTCTCGACCTTGTCGAATCAAACGGGAACAACCCGCCTCTTACGGGAATTGCACGTGACAAACCCCAACTCGCAGGTGGCAATCATCTTGACGGGACGGACCCGACCTATATGGGAAGGAAAACGTCTAAAGCAGGGCGGACCCGACTTACATGGGAAAAGAATGGCTCGAAAGTTGAGAAAGCGTGGCGACGTGATCGGAGTGCAATCTCGGCTCAGAAGCCAAGACGCGGCTCTGTAGCCGGATTCATTCCAGCTCAGAAGCTGGAAAATGTAGTTTCGAAGCTAGTAAGCGCGGCTCGGAAGCCGGAGTACAATCTCGGCTCGAAGCCAAGATGTGGCTTTGTAGCCGGATTAATTCCGACTCAGAAACTGGAAAGCGCGGATTCGAAGCCGATAAGCGCGGCTTGGAAGCCGGAGTACAATCTCGGCTCGGAAGCCAAGATGCGGCTTTGTAGCCGGATTCATTCCAGCTCAGAAGCTGGAAAGTGCGGCTTCGAAGTTCGTAAGCGCGACTCGAAAACCAGAGTACAATCTCGGCTCAGGGGCCAAGATACGGCTCTGTAGCCGGATTCATTCCAGCTCAGAAGCTGGAAAGCGCGGCTTCGAAGCGGTAAGGGCCCTAACTTCTGACGCTGATGTTGAGCGGCATGATTGATTCGGCGTGTCCTGTGATCTGTACTATATAGAAAACCTATAAAGGGGTCCCAAGAGAGTTAACCTCTTGGAACCGCTCCGACGGTCAAGTCAGTCAAGGTTTACATATACAGACGCATATAATAGTATGAAAAGTACAGAGAGAAAACATATGAAAACGTTTAGTGTGAACACTAACTACACTCCGAGCTTCAGCTCCTGCCGGAGTCTTTTCTTTTTGAGGATGAGGGTCTGCTATTCTCCGTCAAGCGGTTCATGTGACTCCTGAGTGCTCAACAATTGGCTATGTTGTGTCCTAGGAGCCTGTGAAATGTACACCATCTGTCAGCAAATCCCATGAGCACCTGCTCTCCCGACGTCATGGGAGGAGTGCGCTCCCTCCTCGAATACTCAATCTTGTGGGGCCTCGCCTCAAAGCGGTGAGATCTCTTGTCTCTATGATGATCCCTTGATGTTGTGTTGTCTTCAACTCCTCTTTTGTACTCCTTATGATCCCTTGCGCTCGAGCCAGTGGTTGCTCGGGCGTTGTTCTGATCATCGAGGGCCATGTAGGTGTGTGCCTTCTGGAGTAGTTGTCCAAAGTCGCTAGGGTTGTGAAGGGTGAGATCATCAAGGAATGCACTGGAGCACAATCCCGTCTGGATAGCAACCATGGCTACATCGTCGTTGAGGTCGAGAATCTGAATGTAGACCTTGTTGAAGCGAGCCATGAACTCTCTCGAGGACTCGTTCGATCTCTGTCGGATGCTGAGCAGGCTAGGGGCGGCCCTAGAGAAAATACAAGAGTTGGCAAACTGATCGGTGAAGACGTCCCTCAGTTGTAAGAACCTCGAAACGGATCAAGAGGACAAGGAGACGAACCACTGCTGGGCGGCCCCCTTGAAAGTGGATGGAAAAGAACGGTACATGATGGCGTCTTCCACTCCAAACAGCTGTATCTTAACCTCAAATGTGTTAAGATGGTCTTCTAGGTCAGTAGATCCATCGTACAGGTCCATCTGTGGCAATCTGAACCCTGTCGGAAAGGGTGCATCATGAACCTCTCGAATGAAAGGTCCGAAATGATCCACTGTTGTGGCTTGCTGCAGAGCCCGAGGCTCCACGACTATATACGATGCCTCGTGGCCATCTCTCTTCACAGTGAGTGGTTGCTGTTGATGAACGTGTCTGCTCGGCTGTCCATGCTCTAGAACGATGGGATGGTCATCAGGTGTACGGTGCTCTAGTGTAGGGATAACCTGTTTGCTCTTGCCAAGCAGATCTGTCCTGGCCTGGACAGATTCCTCGGTAGCCAGCAAACCCTGGTCGGGCTGCTCATCTCCCTGCCCGGGTAGAGGAGTCTCTGTCCTAGCTGGGACCTGCTCAGGCAGGTGTCCAGATGCTCTAGGTGCACCAGGCTGTGAAAATAAACTCTCGAATCTCAAGGAAAAGACTTTGCAATTGGTTGAACTCTGTTTTAGTCGGTGGGTTGTTTTGTGTTTGGGTTTGTTATTCAAGTCCAGTGTTTGTTCCTGTTCCGGTGCGAGTTGGGGAGATAGACATGACTAATTATCTTTTTCCACAAACGACGCTAGATGTTACGCCTTAAAATCCCCAGACTAACACCAATCGGCTCAAGAACCGGCTCCAGACGGTCGGACAAAAGGAAAAAACGGTACAATGAGCTGAGTAGAACTAGCTCAGCTCGGATGAAGATGAATCCCACTCGCAGACCTGGAAGGATGACTTGCAGACCTGGAAAGATGAAATAAATCACGTTAGAGGGAAACCCGAGGTGTGAGCCTGGGACGATCGCTTTGATGCCTAAGTTAGCAAGGGCTCAACCAGGAGAAGAATCAGGCTCAGAACAGAGTAAGAAAGTCAAAAGTAGCATAAAAAGGAGATATAAAATAAAAGGGGGGTGAGCCTCTAGTTATAGGGACGGAAGTTGGATATTTACGATTTTGCCACTGGAACCTTCGAGAAGCTCGTGCGATCTGGCCGAAGCTCCGATTGATGAACGACCAGTGGTTATGTTCCGCTAAAGAGGCAGGGAACCCTCTCATAAAGTTCGAGATGCCTACCCCGGGTTTGGCCGGGTTGACCCCGGAGGGCTATGCGGAGCGACGGAGGGTTGTGCGGGGCAGCAGAGGGCGGTGCAGAGCGGCAAAGAGCTGTGCGGGGCAGCGAAGGGCTAATCACGTCGGGCTGATCACCTAAGCAGGTCAGCCCTCAGCCAGCAAGGCTGGTTTGAAAATGGTCAAATACCTCATCGGGATGATCACGGAGGAGAAGGTGGGTCACGGAGATTGGCTGGCTAGCCGCCGGGCTGATCCGTTGGACCGATCACCCGGGCTAATCACCCGGGTTAATCATACCCTGCCTTGGACTATTACGATGCTGCTGCTCTTCTTTCTACTCAGCTGATCCGTCGGGCTGATCAACCCAGTCGTTTCCTTGTCTTCTTGTCCACGTGGATGGGGGAAAATTCCTTCCATATCAGTAAGGTTTAACATTTTTGGGGTGGAGAGACACACGCATTAAAAAATAGGGAATAAGTAATAATAGGGATAAGGATAATGAGAATTAAGAAGGATAGTAAATGATGAGATTGTATCTTGAATAAATTATCAAATATGTTAGATTTTACAAACATGTTTACTTTGCAGATAAAATCGTCTAATAATTTTTTTTTACTTACTTTGACCGACGACCGATCAACGGCCGCTAACTACCACCTGCTGCCACCCAACACCACCACCTCCTTCCATCAATTCTTTATCCATGATGGGTGGAATAGCATATACTACCTCTCCCATTTATATATATCCCATATTTTTATAGGATCTACAATCTATAAGACAAATTATCTCAACTCAATTTGACCAACCAAACACCGGATAAAGAGAGGAGTAGGATAACATATCCTACCCCACATCCCTGCCAAAAAGTCTTGAGATTGCTAATTCAAAGCATATATTATATATATATATATATATATATATATACACACACTTGATATTGTTGACGTGGGAGAGTTCAAATGTCAAGAGTTGGAATTGGTAACCCAAATTGGAGATTTGGTTATGCAGCAACCACTGAGCCTTGGCCCTTAGTGGTGTTAAAATGGTATTTGCAGCCTAATCATTTAGCAGCTGGTTCTTTTCTGCTATATATATATCATCCTTTTGGTGACTCAACTCAAATTATGCAGAAGAGTACACATGACATGATCGGTTTTAGTTTATATCCGCAGCCCGAGCAAGCAAGCTTTTCGAGTTAAATCCTAGAGCTGATCTCATTAGCAATGCTGATTTACTGGTACCATAAGACCTTGTGCTGCTATTCACAATCTTGAACCACTGATTCGTTGGGTCGCATGTGCTGTCATTGCTCAAGCATCTGCAAGCAGAGGTGATGACCTCATTCTTGGAGTTCACATCCAGGCACATCATCATAGTGCTGCTGCCGTTCTTGAGCTCCGTAGCAAGGTGCATCTTGGAATCTGATATAGCACTCCATTTGGAACTAGCACTAGTGCAGATTATACCCACCTTAGCCGGCTTCTCTGACCCCGCTGCTTCTAAGCAGAACAATGTACCCTTTATTTTTAGGGTCCCCTGGGGGTGGTTGTAGTTCCAGGCTTCCGAGTCAGAGCACGGACCAAGCTTGAATGGTTGCAAGAGCGAATGTCTAAGGATACATAGTCCCGTTGATGGATGAAAGATTATTTTGTGCGCATCAGGTTCTTCTTCTAATCCTGGACCTGCATCGAAGAAAGAAACAGCTTTTGTTTGCCTAAAACCACTTTGCTTGCCTAAAATCTATTTAGACACGACATGACACCAACTTTTTCATTGGCTTTTGAATCAATACAATAATTTTGTAGGTGTTACGTTACCTTGGAGGGGAGACAGAATCAGAGAGATCCTGTCCAAGAAGCTTTGATTACGTGACTGAGACCAATCCCCGTCAAGCACACCATAGTACTCAATCATCCCAACAACCCCTTGTCTCAAGTAATAGCTTCCTGCAAGAGTCCACAATGCCCAGTCCAAGTCTAGATCTGCCGCCACCCCAAGAAAGCAGCTGAAGAACCTATATTATATATATATAACACCAGTTCACGAACAATGAGTAGAGTAGCTTCGTTCACCAAGAAGACAAAGACAATAATAATAATCTGGAATATATTATCGAAATTAAGTACCTGTTATCGTTGATGTTTGTACCCCTGAGGTCAATCCCAAACTCACTAAAAAACAATGGTGATCCTTGACCAAGCAAAAATCCTGAACCTGTCATTACATCGTTGACCACCCTGCCACAGACCTGGTTAGCATTCCCATCTTGCCATGCTTGCCCGTCAGTGAAGGCATACCGGTGCGCCTCGAACACCGTCTTTCCCGTGAAAGTAAGGCTCACGGGTCGTTGGCGAAGGAAAGATAGGTCCTTGTCGTAGTTTAAGCCAGACAGAATCACCAACACATCTGGGTTATTTTTATGCACCGCCTCAGCTCCTTGTTGCATGTACCTTTAATTTTCAGATCTCAGTAGTGCATACATTGATTAAACAACATATGATAGGAAAACATACATGATTTGTTTAATTTCCTGTTCAAAATACAAGTGTACTTGATATATAGTAGTGTAAGTATACTGTATGTATACCTATACCAATCAGTGATGTTCTGTCTTGGTCCACGGAGCTCGTTTCTTAGGCTCATACCAACCACATTGGGCGTGCCCTTAAACAATGTGGCCATCTTTGAGAGCCCTTTGATCCAGAGGTCAGGATTGAAGTACTGGTCACCGAAGAATCCGTTGCCATCCGTGTTGCTGCAGCACCACCCTGGTTTGCTTATGTGATTGTCCAAGATCACCATCACGTTGTTCGCTCCTAGGCTTGATACCACTGCCTGCCATTGTAATTAATCTTGTGAGTGAGGACTGAGGGCAGTTTCTTTCTCTCCATTGACTACACAAGAGATGAGAGGGTATACATTTGTAGATATCCATTTAACACCATGACAAAATATTCAAAAGAATAATATACAGTTGACTAATCCTCCTTCGACAGATGAGATTTTTCAAAAGGGAATGCCATCACCATCACCATCACCTGGAAGGCACTGATCAGTGGGAGGTCAATGAGGAAGGGGTTATGATCTTGGAAGCCAGAAAGGGAATCATTGAGTCCAAGCCTCTGAAAAGACTGCCTCACGGTGAGAGCCGCAAGGGAATCATTTGTGGCCAAGAAGAGAGGCCAAGTGAGCCTCACACAATTGAATCCCATTGACACTATCTTCTTTGACACCACATCCACTGGCTGCTTGCTCAGCCCCTCGGCCACCACCACGTCAAGGTGGGATGCCCAGTTCACACAGCTCAACTTCACTCTCCGCCCTTGACCATCGATGATCCACCTGCCACTGGCAGAGAGCGGGAGAGTTGGTGCTGTCCCCTGCAGCTGGCTACCCAGCCGGGCACTTGGGAACAGATCATGGTGTCCGTTGGCCCAAAATATGGAGAGCACCAAAAATAGGACTGCCAACATCTTGCTCTTCTCCATGAGGCTGATTATTCCTTCATATGCCATGCCTCAACAGTTAGATGGATGGATTATATATAATATATTCCTCATATAAGAAATTAGAAGTGAAGAAAATACTATTTATGCTTTGAGGATAAGAAACTATATATATATATATATAATATGATATGATATATTACTTCCTTTCTGTCAATGCAAGGTAAGTAAAACTTGAGAATTCTTCCAAGGAAACAAATGGGTGTGATGTGGGAGGCTTTGCTTTTTACTTTTTTTCTGGGGATGATTGCTTGCACTCATGAATAAGATCATGCAAGAACATATAGCTGCCTTTTTCTTCAGCCACTTCTGTTATACATTAGGTCAAGTATTAGGTAGTAATCATGCTTGGCAGGCAGCAGAGGATGATGATGAATTGATGGCTGCTCAATTAATTTTGGCGGACGAAACTTGTATGTTTTTGTTTCCAAAAAAGAATGTTTGCTGGAGGAGGTGGAGATTGTAATTCAAAGCAATATTCATATCAAGTCCTGTCCTGCTATTTGATAAAGTATAGTTTGCGTATATGAATCAAATATCAAGAATTGGAATTTAAGTATCAAATTAGAGCCACGGCCATCGACGTACCTTCGTTGCTCTTCTTTGCTTCGTCGGAGAGTTTTCTTTCCCCGGTGAAAATTTCTCCTCAGCGAAGCACTTCGCTGACTCCCAACAAGATATGGAACCCGTAGCTCTCTCTCTCTCTCTCTCTCTTGATCCCTGTTATTGCAGGCTTTATTGTTTTTCTCTCTCTATTAGCTCATAGACATTAGCTAGGGTTTCAAGGCAAGAACATTTCATCAGGGTTTCGCGGATACTGAAATCCCAGTTCAGGAAGTTGCTTAGTTTCATCAATCAGCATTTTCCAAAGACATTGAGGAAGAACCAAAGGTGAAAAAACAAGCTCAGAGAGCTCAAGGAATACGCAGAATCAAAGAAGGTTCCTCGTCGATCGGGCAATGATCATCATTTAGTAGAAAACTAGAGGGGCTCTGGTGTGGGAGTAGAAAGCTGTTTTCGAGCAAAGGTTCCATTCAATTAGATGAAGGACTTGATGGGTATCCTGCAAATTAGTAGTAAGCACATCTCGAAGCAAGGACATCCCCATCTTCAGCTGCCATGACACATTCAAACTCCGGTGACACTACAGTAGTGGTGCAGCGCTCCGGTGCGCTCGTATAATGATTTTCTATCTAGGGTTCATGTTCTGATAACATGAAGAAACAAGAATTCAGGGAAGAAAAACTTAACAAGAATTCAGGGAAGCAACAAGTTCTGCTACCTAGCTCACATGGGACTTGGGAGTGGCTTGGGCTTACTTTGAGGAGCCGAGCCCGAGGATGATTTGGTGGGATTTTTGAAATTTTTTTATTTTTTTTTATTTTTTGTTTTTACAAATCTTAAAAAACGATACCGGTTAAACTATTTCCAAATTATATGCGAAAGCGTCTATTCTACGCCTTTGCTTTTTCGGCTCCTTCTTCCTCAACCTCCATCGGCATCTCCTTCTTCTTCCTCAACCGTGAGCCATCTACCATTTCCATCTCCTTCATCTTCCTCTCCTCCACTTCCTAATCAATCTCACGGTTAGTTTTTATTTTATATATTTAAAATTCGTTAGATTTGTATATTTTGTGGTATAAGAAATTAAGTTGGGTAATTTATGGTATCTTTATTAAATTTGTTATATTCGTTAGATTTGTTTGGTAAATTTGGTTAGATTTGATATATTTGTTAGATTTGTTTGGATTTATTAGAATTGTTAAAATTATTTTGTATATTTTATGATATATTTGTTAGATTTGTTTATGAGGTAAATTCTTTTTTAGCCATTTTCGGTGTTCAATTCTCTTTTTTAGCTACCCCATTAAAAAAACTCATTTTTAGCCATTTGGCCTAATGAAAAGTCATTATTACCCTTATTGAGAAAATATACCGATCGGTCTTACCGATGACTCATATCGGTTTTACCGATGACCTATATCGGTCTTTTCGATGACTCATATCGGTCTTATTGATAATCCATATCGGTCTTACCGATTACAAATTCGGTCATAATGATTATGTCTGACCGATGACCGATTCGGTCTTACCGAACGCAAAATCGAGCAAAGAACACACAGAAACTCAAATTCAAATGTTGAAACATTGAAAACATTTCCAAAGTTACGAATTCTTTTTACAAATTGTAAAAATTCATCCAATCATCCTCATCATTTTGAACATGTAACAAATTTTACAACAAATCAGGTGGTAAAAGCAAAGCAAAGCAAAATCACCACCAGAATAAGGTTACATATCACAACCAGCCTAGATCTACTTGAACAGGGAAAGAAGAATAATTAAAATAAAAAACCTAGATCTACTTGAGAAGTTGTGCAGGAGGATGAAGATTTAAAGTTGTGCTTAGACATCACGGTGAACTTACAGCTGTAGTCGAACTTCTTCTTATCGACATTTATCAGTCTTACCGTATACATCCATTGATCTGACCGATATACACCCATCGGTCTGACTGGTATAAACCCATCGGTGTTACTGATATACACATATCCATGTTACAGGTTTACATACATTAATATCAGCAACGGCAAGAACACCACCAGATTTGCCCTTGATTTAGATACTTTGATTTAGGAATACCACGAGAGCACTGCAACTAGCAGGGGCAAACAACAGCGGCAATAACAACAACGAGAGCAGGCTGAGCACCACCACACCGAGCACCACCACACCGCCATCCACGGGCAAATCGACACCTACGAACACCACCAAATTTTTCCATGGCACCCATGAACACCACTAGATTTGCCCACGACACCCACGAGTACTACCGTGCCTCCATATCTAAACTCACTGTTGTCGCCTGTCCATCCCCATTGCCACCGTTGCCTGCCCATCGCCACCTGTCCTGCCTCCATAGCAACCAAGCACATCGGAAAACAAAAAAAAGGAGGTAGAGAGAGAAGAGGAAAGAAAAACCCAAGCCCAACCTCTTGTCGCTGCCGCCTGCTCCTGCCATTACCGGACGAGTGTAATCCAGGGATGAGATTGATGCGGGTTGAACAAGATATGGATTCAGTTAGGGGTATTTTAATTTGTGAAAGGTTTTTAATAGCTAGTAAAGAGATTTTAAAAAAGTGGTTGAAAAAGAAAACTAGCCACCTAGAGTGACTAGTTTTCATAATTTCCTCTTATATATAATAGTCTGCAACAATATATATAATAGTGTATAATAACAAATATATGACACTGC